>AJFK01000294.1:0-69600 GCA_000467715.1 Hysterium pulicare CBS 123377 | reverse complement strand
TCCATCACAATGTGATGGATCGCAAGGCTGGCATCATGAACGGCGAGAAGCTCAAACTTTAGGGCTTGGACGGTTTCTGGCCTACTCCATATTTCTTTCGTTCTTCCATTTGATAATATGTTTGGCCAGCTCTGAATCGTTCACTCAGAATCCAAGCCTAGAACTTTCTGATCTCACGTGAAAGTACCGAGTCCTGGAAGAGTACCACATGGCCAACTGATACGTGCCGTATTGGAATCAAAAGAAGGAACTATGCCCGCGTTGAAGGGAGAGAAAATTGCGGTCATGTCGGAGACTTGTTCCCAGAAGGGAGAACTCATGGAGCACTATCCCACTTAGATTTTGCTACTGACGATTGACCCAGAAGCCATGCATTCCACGGGTTAGATAAATATAGCTTTGCAGACTGCATCAAAGATTTCCATTCAGTGTCATAAATCCAATGGATACGGACATACGAAGCAATACCGTTACGGGCATCGTGTTGCCGTCTGTTTGTTACGTGATGGACCGTGGCGGATGCTGATTTGGAGCATCGGTAATGACAAGAGAAAGTATAGATTATTGACTTTTCCAGCGCATGGAGAAGAGAGCTCGGGTCGGTTTATTGAACTTCTGTCATGGTACTCATAAAAACCACGAGCCCGGGAACCATCGATGAAATGGTGGACAATTTGCAAACGGATCTACTGAAGAGACGCTATCCTTACAAGGGCCACATCAATGCGAGATGTCCACTTCCAGAACATTTTTGGAGGATATCTGATGTTGTGAGCAGTGATTCCGGTCTAAGATATAGCGCTTTGTATTCGATTTAACCATGACAGTCTCCAGGTTGACGTTATTCATGGGCAACCAAGGAAAGCAGCATATGGATGTTACATCTCCACGTTTGGTAAAGGTGTGTCACAAATGTGGTCACAAGAGAAATCTCATGACGCCAGTGGATACAGGTCTTGAAGGGTGAACCATTTTGCGGATTTGCCCGTACATGATGATAAGACGTAGATGCCTATACTCATACATGGGGACTTGGTGTATCAGCGTAGCGAAGAAAGCCATAGTCGCCTATCCATGAAAGTGAATGTGAAGGTCACGGTGACGCAGGCTATCGCTATCTCTCGCATCTCTGGGATCATTTGGAGTATTTTAAAATAGTCCTCTCCGGTACTCCCATCGGATCATCGGTGCCTGGTATGTTGTCTCTTCGAGGAGGAAACATTGCATCCGTTCGAAGACATAACCGGTTTGATTGGAAATCATTAAGGAATTTCTCCACCCCGAAACTCCACACGGAGCGTGCTGTAGTAGAATTTGTAGGTCCCGAGATGATCAATAGGGCTCCGAGGAGAGGGCAACATCGCGGTGCAGTTGAACTTCTTTTGAAGGCAAAGACAACTGCCCACCATTGAACTCCAACTTCAAATCATCTGGAACGATGAGCTACAAGCCAGCAGTGGAAGTCATGTATTTGTTGAGTGAAGATATCTGGCACATATGGATAGTGCCCTTGTTCGCTTTCAAGATGCCGGACAGGACATGAAACATCCTTCGCACTGGATTCCCCATGACATGCGGATCCAAGATTAGGTCTCTTACTAGATGTCCTGAATAGCTTGTTTAGTTCCTAATGTCGGGTAATTCAGTGACTAGAGGATCATGGAAATGAGTGCATCTCTCTGGTAGAAGAAGCCAGGTAGGGGATCCATATGCATGTTTCGGAAACTTATTGAACGGCACCGGGTTTTCGACATGGATGAGAATGCTTTGTGACTTGGACTTGTAATTTCGAGTTGCACTGCTAGCCGCCATCAATAAGGTGCCTGAGAATGTGATGATTCCATGAAGATATCGATCCGGTACCCGTAAGCATGGCAGCAAGCAACCTGTATCCGATTTACTTGCTCATGAAAACATACAATGCTACCGGTTCCTGGATGATAGTTGTGGACTTGAAGAGGCAGCGCTGGACATAACTAACAGATGCTGATATGTTTAAAAGTTTAACCTCAGATCTCGAGCATTGTATGCAGGACCATCGGGCATTTGGTTGTCGGGTTATGCGTATATCAATGCCGTTATGGTTGTCATATGTCTACCCATTATCGGTTTGTATTTCGAGATGCCGTAATGCGATATATCTTGCAATGGCTACCGTCTAGATCACCAATTACGCCAGCTAGATCTAACACTTGCAAGTGGTATACAGTTTCGTGGAACCTTAATCCAGAAGCATATACCCAAGTCCGTTGAGAAAATATACATCCATCCAAGTTCATCACGATCGTAATATCTTGCCCTATAGGCCAAACGACATCGGATTTATGACCGCGCGAGTGGAACGACCAAATTGAAGGGTGACCGGTGGCTTGCACATGTCGTCCAAAATCTTCTACTTTGAAGAAAAAGGACAGATCCACCCATGTAGTGAACCCATCAATTCCTTTTAGTCGAAGCCTTCATCTTGGTTGGCGAAAACGGAGCAGGCTGCCACTGCCATGTAGCGGGTGCCACAGGTCTAATTGAACCGGCAGTAGCACCAGTACATTTGAAAGGCTTCTATGAAGTCCGAGTCATATGATCTGTACCATTTAACGTTATGATAGCCGGTTTTGACACGAAGAACGGGCGTTAGGCTTCATAAGTTGAATAGTGGCGCATATATCATAGCATCCAATATTCTCTAACACCCCGAATCATTCTGGGCTCATGCTTTGCTCCTCGGAATATGAAAGGCAAGCTTTATCACGAATATCGGTAATGAGAATAGGATAGATAGGTCTTGCGGGATCCAGAACTCTGGCAAAATTAATCTGCGGATATGGCGATGATAGATGCGGCACTTCCAGCAAACCAGACATACGATCAACAATATACTTGCGGTCGATCGGTTTGGAGGACCGGAGATGGTTGAAAGGCATCGGTATATTTCTCGCATGCAATAATGGGAGACTATCTGTAAGATTTCATCCTAGCTCCAGACCATGCCCTGGATGGCTGGCATGTTATAGTGTCTTCCTCGATCGGGGAGGAACAATAAAGGAGACGGACATGTTAAGGATGTCGAAAGTCGTCGTTGATACTACTTCTGACCGTCCGCCATGATATCTGGGGCCATCTTAATTTGCTCATGATGAGGGATTTTGCTGTCAACTTTGATGCTATTGTAACAAAAACTAGAAGAGTCTCCGACATGTATAGCTTGGTTCTCGAATCATGAAGAGTTCATTTCGACTGATTGAAAGGAGGCCAACTAATTCCAGCGTATCCACGGATACCATTAAATGTTTCAAATAAAAGGCCAATCTCCGCAAACGATCGCTTCGAATCCAGAAACCGTCATCCGGGAACCAGACGCAGTCATGATTCATAATCAAGTGCTCGTATAGGAAATCGGATTGACGTAAGAGGGATTTAGAGACTGGAACTGGAGCCATGAAACGAAAGCAAGAGTGGATGCTGAGATGATGGCAGCAACGGCTAAAGCGCTCATCATCATTATGTTTATTGCTAGATCGAAATCCACCAGAGAGATGTTTCTTCCAGCCAACAGTCGAGCAGACATTGGCCATATGCATAACCAAATTGATCTTTCCACACACTCTATGTGAAACGACGTCTTCATCGTTGTACTCGAACAGACGTAGTATTCTAGAGCGCCGGCTTTTGGTATTAGTGACGGATATCACTGGGCAGGGTGGACATGATTGACAAGAATTTTCAAGGTTGATATAGACCTCAGAAAGCTCTCCAAACATGGTGCCCTTGTCAAGACCTTTTCAGTCTTCTCGGAAGACATTCTGGATCGCCAAGTTCCAAATACCATGGCATCGAGATGGAGAGCGCGCGAAGTGCCCATCTTCAATAATAGCCCCACGTGGGGATTACATTGGGATAATGATGAAGTGAAACCAAGTTTAAAATCCTCCCCACAGACATGATGATGCCTCCCGCATCATAGTCGATGCCGAGCGTTGATATATGCCTCAAGAAACAAATCTCTCCAAGCAGAAGCATCAAACTCGTCTATCATGAAGTGTGTTCCAGCCAGCAACGTTCAAACGCATATGCTTCCACGGTAGGACATGACGACCAAGTTCTCTTTCGTGCGACACAGCAGCACTCCACCAGACCCAACATGCTTCGAGTTTGGAACATGATCTGCCTTGGAAAAGAAAGCCAGGAGCAAAGGTCAACAACATGCCCCATGGCCATTGCGAAGATTTGCTGAAGACGCGGATCCTCTCCAATTAGGTTCATCTGGCTGCATAAAACCTTCCATCTTCCTTTAGGAAAAGGGTTGCTCCGCCGTATCCGTTGCTCAAGATCATAGAGCTGCTTCGAAGAGAGAAGTCATTCCTGTGTAAGTCGACAATTATTCAAGGCAAGGAAAGAACACTCTATAAGCAGTACTCCTTTTTCGAATTCAATTTGGTCATTGAACAATCGAAGGTGCCGCCGAGCCACAAGGCATCTGAGGGGTTGTTTCCAAGTTCATAAATGCCAGCCTGAGATTCGTAAGTCAGGATGCTCGCAGACATGGTCGCTCAGGAAGATGATCTGATTGAGCGAGATGCGCGGCAGCCATTGGACCCCCACATGCTTTACGATGAGCCCGAGTCCAGTCAAAGGGAACCAGTCCAGAGCAAAACCATCGATGTGGTCTAAATGCCATTTCGATTTGGAAAGTTGCCCTGGTTAACAAAGGTATCCAAGCACAGTGGAGGGCATGGAACTCGGTGGCACCATGGTTCTGGACGGTAGTTTAAGGCGAGAACACCGGCAAAGACATAAAAGGCCGAGGCGTAGCGTTTTGAATCATTCTGTAGTTCGCTGGAACCCAAAGCGCATGAGGCTTCATGTAATCTTTGGTTGAACTTGACATGGAAGCAGGAAGATTGGACGATGCGACAACATCGAGCTGAGCTGCGATGTTTCGATGACGAAGCAGCGACCAACGACACCCATAGCTCTGTTCAATGCTTCCTTGTGGCATGCGTGCTTGCGGAGCTGCTTGAGTATGAAGCAGTCAGGAGAGCAAAGACCCGTATATACTCACTCTACTTCATTGCTGACAAAGCATGCGAAGTGGGTTGCGTCTACTTCAGAAAGCAGTGCCAGGCGGTTGATATGAAGCAGAATCGAATATGCTTTTAAGCCTTAGTAGATCTTAAAGCGAGTGTTATGAAGAAGAAAGAACTCAAGCCCAGAGGACATCGAAGGGGTTCTTATAGACCTCTCAACTACTCCCCCTGATAATCCATCCACCTCTTTCCGCGGAGAACTCAGGTCCAAGGAGTCGATACGGCCGAGAAGATCCTCGAGCGGTGTGAGATTGTTCTCAGGGTGCTGAACGCGTTTGCGGGTATGGAACGAGCTTGATGTTGATGGGTACGTCGGTCAAGCACACCGCACCATTATCATGCTCATATTCCCGCAAGTAAGATCCGATATCCGGGCTGTTTGAGCAATAGGCGGTGTGTATGCGAGCGGTGGACGGGGAAGACAGAGTTGGTCGCATGATGGGTGTGGTAATTTATCAGATCGTTCTTTTACTTTTCCTATATGAACAACAACAGAAGGCTATGCGAACAATAACTTCGACATCCGCTAAGGGATGGATATTATAATTCAAATAGTAAGGTCGACTATTGTATACACACAGCGAGAAGAGTTGTTTCGAGGCTGATGCGCAGCCCACTGTCCAACGAAGTACCACGCCCATTATGATCATCTTCTGCAGTCCGGGATTTGTCAAGTTGCTGAGAACCGCCTCATTCGGGTCCGCTGAGTTGATTGTGGCGGTCAGCGACAGGTCGGGGGCTCCAGAAGAATCTATGGAGACGTACCTCTCAGCACCTGTCGTTGAACCTGTCGAAAAAATCTACGTGTCTTACCGCTGTTGCCCAAGCCACGAAAGAGGAAGGTATCAGCCAATGATATCGCGAAGCACTGTATCAAAACAACACATGAAGATTTGATATTCTTATCATTAACAGCAAGCCAATACATGCTTCCCTACGCCGATGATGCAAAGCAGGAGCTTAACAAACGAAGCTCACCGAAGGGGGTTTTCAAACCACGCTACGTATCCTCATTTGACATTTCCATTACGAGTCTAAGAAGTCTTTTACTGTACATCCGGTAACCGCACTGCGATGTCACCTGATTGCGTGATGTATCGTACCCATGGTAGCGAAGGGTATTGCAACTATGAAATCGTCAGCATGTGAACGTTGAGGGTCTACCACCTTGCCAGAAGGATTTCCGTCATCCCCTCTAGCATTGAACTTGAGGACACCGCAAACCTCACGAAGAAAAGAAGAAAAGGCCATGCTTACCTTGGGTTCGATGATCTTCAGGTACCGTACTTGAATACCACTGGTTGTGAAGTACGGGATCTCAAATTTCACACTGATCGGCCTCTTTCCCTTGCCACCGCCAACACCGCCCATACTACCACCGAATCCACCCATCATGCCACCGCCTTTTTCATCATCCCCGCGCACGGAAGGTAATCCGAGCTCTGCTCTCATGAGAAACTCTTTCTGACCGCCAAACTGCTTGATTTTCCAGACAATCGATGACGTCTCGGGAGCGTAGTGCACGGTACCAATGTTCGTTCGGAAGCGGGGTGTATCGGCGTCATCGGGGACGGGTATTGATATCTGGACGTTGTTTGCTGTACTCCGTCGTTTGAATTGTGCTTTTGCCTATAGCATCGATTTAGTATCCATCGCTTGAAGGGTTGGGAGTACAGGAAAGGCCTTACCTTCAGCATGTACTCAATCCTGCTTCCTGAATGACTCTCCACGATACATTCCACCCATATTAAAGGCTTCACTTGAGTGTTCAACCGGTAGCTCATCAGCTCGAACTCGCCATCAGGCGGGATAAAGCTGATTGTCCGATCATTCTCGAATCTCGATAACCGCACGCACTGGTGGAATTTTACGTCCTCCATCTCGACTGCCTTCCCTCTTGTAGCCCTTCCTGTTGTTTCGAACATGACCTTGTCATTCAGACCCAACCGTAATTCTGGCATTCCCGATAGATAGCACTTCATCTTGATTGCGCCGAGAATTTCAGACCGTAGCACGTTGCCATTCGCAGACACCAAAAGGTTGAGAGATTCGACGACGTCGAGGAATACTTCGTTCTTGCGGTATCGGATACCTTCGCTTCTCCAGCTGACAGCGTTTGTGACGGCAATCGGAGGACGAGCTTGGACTTCTAGTTTATGGGATTCTTGTGTAATGTACCTGTGTTACCGGCTTTATTAGTATTCCATCGTCTACCAGCAGAGCAGGGTTTGGCAGGGGAAGCATTCTTACTCTTGTAATATCTTGGTCTCGGTCGTCTGTGGGTATCCGAAATCCATCATCTCATCTAGTAATTCGTAAATGACGACAAAGTTATCCCGTATACTCTCCTCCTCCAACTCTTTGAAATATTCTGTGAACACTTCCACCACTTTGTGTAGGAAAAGGAGGATTTCGGCCGCATTTGTGTTTCGCTTGGTGAGGGCAAGGAGGTAGAGGTTGTTATGGCGTATGTAGAGGTACTGTATTGAGTCGGAAAGTCAGCGCATATAGATACAATGTCATCATAATCTCTCATAGCATATTGCTATGGTGAAAGAAAGGTAATGACATACGTTGATGCCTTCGCTCGAAAAGCATGGTGGGACGGCGGAGCTTTCTTCTTCGGCATCACTCAGCAGTACAGGGAAGTTTTCAACAGCAGACATAGGGATATCTCCCCGGTAATTGCGCGCCAGAAGGGTCTTCAGGGAATGTTAGCCAGGTGGTTTTAGGATTGAAGGCCCCAGAAGCTCACCTTGCCCTTCAGGTCAAGGAAGAACAGGGCAGAAGCCATGCTCAATAGGTCCGGGAGTTCTCAGTATTATTCAGAAGCTTCGGAGCTATGTAGCACTATTTGCGTATGCAAGGACGTGTTCGAGTTTTGACGTTGGTATAGCGATCACTGTTCTCGCGTTGAAGTTAAGGATTAACCCTCGCTAAACTGGATTCGTCACAGCTAGATCTATGTCATCTTGAGATAAGATTAGATCGTGGGGACGTTGGAAACAGAACAAAAGCCTCGCTGCCATCCAAGCTCGGCCTCCACTGAAACACATTCAGGTATTCGCTTTGCTCTACTGTTCATTGTCCCCAAACCTGTGAATTGGTTGCCCCTTGACCGAGATTATGAAGGAATGTATGCAAATGGGAGCGCCATCCATCGGCCTTGAGCAGTTCAACATCACGGCATTTGCTTCAAATCTCCCCATTCGTCTCCCACGGGATCATACATACGCGATGAGCAATACATGAGCTCTCTCGTTCCCCTGGGACTATTAGACTTTAGTCAATAACACCTGGACATCTGAAGGGTTGCGGTGCTAAAGCTTCCACCCCAGTAATTTGTGATCCTTCTTAATATCCACCGCATATTACTTACAGTTGCATTTGTTATACATGTAATAGTTACTACACAGCATGCAACCCGATCATACTTCATTCCGTAACTGTTTAGATTCGTCGTCATCACAACATAGAGATCACTAGTGAACGCAACCTCACATTTCAACCCAAGAGAGGAAGAGAAGGAGAAAGTTACGTTGGATTATTGGTAGTAATATCTAAATATATTGCTAGTAACATCACTAACTGTCTATCCTAACGTATTTTCCATTTCTGAATTATATTATTTCTTCGCCGTGTCCTTTTACTCCTTGACACAGCGTTGCTTTGCGAGGGAACATTTGGTACTTTCAGAAGTTTGTGAGATCCTTCGCTGGTAACAACTCTTTCGAACAGGAAATCTCATTCTCTCCTTGGTGTATAATGGGGCTATTCCCAGGCCTTCACACTGCCTCCCAAGCTGCAACCCCATTTTGAATCACTAATCAATCTTTGTCAACATGGCGAAAACTCTTTTTCTCTCGATTGCCATCGTCGGCGCATGTTTTCGAGGAGCGTTCGGCGCTCCGTTGAACAATGAGCAGTAAGTGATAGGTTTTCCATCAATCGCCCCCGGAAACCATAAAGACCAGCAATCTTACCGAATCAACAGGGCACTAGCAGAAGCATACACCGGTCCAGCCCCGTCTTCCATCCCCCGTATCGCGAATGCCTGCCCAGCCGTGGACTCCCATGGCAGGAGCATCATCAAAGCCTGGGATGGCTCCAGCTTCCTCTGCGAAAGCAACACGAACTACAAAGCAGGCGACCTTACGGGCATTGTCGCGTATTCATTGCAGGATTGTCTTGACGCCTGTGCCACCTTGAATAAGTTCATGAACGGCCAATGCCGGTCTTTTACTCTCGACGCTGATCTCGCACGTTCATACTCGATCAATAACGGTGCCAATTGCTGGCTTAAGGGTTATACGAGAGGGAACAACACGGATTATAACGGCAGTAGCGCTAAGTTGTGCGAAGAGAAGGATTGTTCAGATTTGGCTTAGGGTGCGGATTAGGATTCGCTTCGATGAGAATTGTGTTACAAGATCATCCTCGCACTCCAGCTCTTGCTTGGTCGAATTTCCCGCGCCCAAGACAAATAACTACACCAAGCAAATGAAAACCTGGACCTTATGTGTGCAATTTGTTTGCAGTGATGTAGGCTGTGTCACCGATTCCCTCATTGTCTCATACCGTTTCCTCCACAACATGTCCCACTTTCCCATTCACATCCACAGAACCCAATCCCATCGTCAGCCCATAACCTAACCCCTAATCCTCATCAACTGAGCAACAGCGATCTCCAGCTGCCTATCCTCCTCCTTAGCAAGCATCGGAAGCAGATCAATCGGCACCGGCGACGCCAACACCAACCCCCGCGAAAACGTCTTGAACTCGTCCCACTTCGCCCGTTTTTCCTCCTCCACTTCAACACGCTGCTGGCTGGCGAGACGATGCTTTTCGGCTGCCGGAGAACCGTCTTTCGTTTGATGAGAGAGGGCGTTCATCGACATACGTTTCGAGAGCTTGAAGTCCTGCGAGAATGCTTTGAGGTCCTCCAATTCCGGTGTTTTGGGGCACGACTTTCCCTCCGCTTCGGTATGCTGGTGTGCTATGTCATGAGGGTTTCCAGCTGCAGAAGCCTGCTTCGACTCATCATTACCAGCCAATGTCATCCTACCCTCTCCACGTCCAGACACCAAAGGAGTAAAGTACCCCTCCAACCCCAACCGCGCGAAATCCTCCGGCTCTCGAGAAACATGAACCGGTCTCGATACCAAACGAACCAAACCAGAATAACAGTGAAAGATGCATCCGCCTTGTACGTACTCTCTGATCCCGCTCAGCCACAGATACTCACCGTAGTTGGTCTGTCGGTTGCTCCATAAGATTCTTAGAGCCTCCGTGTGCTTGTTGGCGGTGTTGAGAGCTTCCCTGTGAGAGGATATGAGGGTGGAGGAGGATTGCCATGATACTTCTAATTCGAAGGGACAATCGGGGGCGATGGTAAGGCGGAGTGTCTTTGATGCGTCGATGCTGGTTAGTGCGCTGAAGCCGATTCCGGATCCGGATGCCATTCTGTGTTGTTTCGGGTAGGTCTCGATAAGTGAGAAGGTGAGGGGTGTAGCGAAGTGCGAGCGACAGGTGTTCGTGAAATAGGGAATGAGTCATCCTAGTTTAGGTTTGTATGGTGATTGGGTGTGAAAGCAATGGTGAAGAACCAGCGCGTGTGATTTTAGACATTGTCATAATGGGTGAATGTTTATGGCGGCCCCTCTGCGTACTGAAATCTTACGATCTTTGCTAGTCTTTCAATCACACTATAGTCACACCATTCAAGACCACTTTCAAGTAAAAGTTCTCTATTTGAAATTAGAATAAAGCGTTTTGCCACATGCTCGTCTCATCATACACCAAGCCACCCATACCCTATACATATGCTAAAAATGCTACAAATAAATCCAAAGCGACAGACGCGAAAACAAAAACAAAATCGTTGAACCAGACCCAACTAAGGTTTACTCAACTGCTCTTTCCTGAAGAAAGTGAAGAATCCAACACAGATACCCAACTGCAACACCAACGCAACCCAGAACCATGCCTTGCCCAATCCCTCCAGCACTCCCGCCGAGAAATCAGGGAAAACATCCCCAGGACCTATGTTATTTGGCGCGGTCGCTCTGGCTACGATGGTAGCTATGGAGCCTAGCACTTGTGCCGCGATCAAGGTGAAGGCGACGTGAATCCTGGTGAGGGTTTGGAGCAATATCATACCGAACCCAACACCTTGAACTGTGTCTAGCAGGCCGAGCCATAACCAGAGCGAACGACCTAGTAAGGCGGATGCGATGGGTGACCCCGCCCATGGGATGTAGAGACCGTAACTTGACACGCCCCAGAGCATCTGACACCATCTAGGAGCACCAAGTCCGATAGCGAAAATAGGAAGAATCCACGAATGAGATTTCGAGAGTAGAGCGAAGAACCAGAGGATCGCTGCCCACATTACGACGAAAAATAGCACGACGAGCAGGAAAATAGCATATGCGGGTGCATGGCGCGAACTCCAGAGGTAAGACCAATTGCGGCCGTAGGGAGCACTGAGAAAATAGTTTTGGATGATGACGGCGACGAAGAACCAAAGAATAATTTTCCGTCTACCGAGGGACTTGTAGAAAGACGGGACAGCGCCTGGGGCTTGGCGGTAGAAATCTGGAAGACCGATGAAGAGGACGAGGCCGACGATCCAGAGGACGACAGCGATGGGCGCGGCGATGGCTGTCATAATGGGAGAGGTTACTATCCGAGAGTGAGTGGTTACACCGGCTGCGCTGTCGATGGTGAGTTTGCTGCCCCAATACCACAGCATCACGACGTAGATTTGCTGGGTTCCTTGGATGATGCAGGCGCGGTAGACCCAGTCCTTCACGGGTGATCCACCTTCGTCGCCGAAGTTTAATGCGAAAAAGATGGAACCTGAGGATGAGGCTGTGGCGTAGAAGCCTGTTGCTACCCTCTGCAACCAGCCTCGGCCGGCGGCGTCGTGGAGGAGAGGGGCACAGCCGATAAGGAGGAAAGCGACGCCATAGAAGAAGAAGGGGACGGAGAGGACGTAGATGGATTTGAAATAGCGGAAGACCATCCACCATATTATCGAGGTGACGAGATAGATTGATGCAACAATGTATAATTTCTCTGCCGATTCACCGATTTCGCCTGTGAGAAGGGTTATTTGGTAGGAGTTTGCTGCTATAATCTGGCCGAGAGCGAGGAGGAAAGTGTAGGCTGGCCAATCTCCAATCTTCATTTGAAGGTATCTATAGCACCTGTTAGCTTCAAGTAATATGTAAGTACGACACAAGATGCTTACTTCTTGAGACCTGTCGGCGGTCGATAATCTTTGCCGAGAAGGAACTCATCGTCGTCCGAGAACATTTCCTTGACCTCCGGACCATTCGGCGGCGAACTGTCTCTCTTCATCCTGAAGACCGACGGTGCAGGAGTTGAACCTTTCCCTAACCTCGCATCTCGGAATCTGTCGAACCACAGCTTCTCACTCTTGACGAGATAATCTTCGATACACATCTCACCCTCCGAGTTCTTAGCGTCAAGTCCATCCAGTCTTTTCGAGAAAGCTTCATAGAACTCTCCGGTAGAGTCAGTAAAGAACGGGTCAACTTTCTGAAGCTTGAAGTCTTTCCTCTCGCCAACGACTGTATCAAGACTGAGCGTTGATGCGCTTGCTTGGGCCAGTCCATACAAGGGCTGTGGAGGTAAAAGAGAGTCACGATTACTCGGAGATCCAGGAGTAGATGGATAAGATAGATTAGGGGACGAAGGGGCCATGAGCGATCGACCGATTTGTGGGACGGGTGGCACATGGCCTGGAAACGTTAGACCATCTCTGAGACGTCTGGCTTGTTCTAGCTCCTCTTCTGAAAGTGTGTACTCGTCAACAAATCTGCCTGTTATGCCGTCTTCATCGTCAGTGCCGTAATCAGATACAGACATGATAGTAGAAGCCATGGAGACATGTCGCGAGGCACGTCTCGAGGTACGTCTCGATCTCGAGGCGCTTCTCGATCTCGAATGCGGAGTGTCAAGGTTCTTTTGAACATGTCCAGGACCAGATTTGACACCCAGTGATAGAGTACGCTTCAGGCCAGAGCCACCAGGGCCTTCCCGAGGAGTTGTCGGGCGGGAATTGAAGTTGCCAAAGGACGAAGGCGGGCCCTCGCGTGGTGTTGATGGTCGAGCAAATTCGGCACCTTGTCCAAAAGCTAACGGAGAGCCAAAACTTGAATTCCTAGAGTGAATCTGAGGCGTGTTGAAACCGCTAGGGGTGTTGTAGCCGCTAGGAGTGTCATATCGTCCGGGTACTATTGTCGGAGTGGGCGATGATGGCCTTCCAGGTGATCGTGTGCCTTTGGCTGCCTCTCTTTCATGTATCTTGATCGCCGTCGTCTGCAGTATTTCAAGGTCCTCTTTCCACTGGGCAACTGGAAACCGCTGTTTCGCAGACCTTGCACGCATCATGGCACGCACTTCGAGTTTAGAGGCAAGCGCAGAGTCGATAGCCATCTTGAACTGGTGGAGTAGATGGACAGTAGTGGTCGACTCAACAGTATACCACCATCCAGGCATTTGACCTAGACCGCCAACTCTTGCACCGACACCCAGAGCTCCCTTACGCCCGAATTCGACCGCAACAAGACCAAACGGCTCGTCTCGAGAGGGAATAAGTGCGAATTCAGCACCAGAGAAAATATATGGCGGGAGAGCAGTAAACTCAGGTTTAGAGAAGACCCTGCCCTTATATTTCTCCATCATCTTTCCAAGTTTTAAGGCAGCGAACTTGCCGTAGAGATCAATGACGGGACCAATGCAGATAAGCTGAACGTTGGGATGCTCCTCAAGCACCTTGGGAAAGATATCAGCAATGAGATCCACACCCTTTTGTAGCGACCAACGGCCAACGAAAACGAAGAGTTCAGCGTTCGGATTCTGATCTAAGCCAGCCCACTCTTGAGCTTGACGCTTCAGTTCTCCTCTGCCACCTTCAAACTCTGGATCGACCCTGATTTCATCTTCTGCAGGCAACTTCTTGTCCCAGTCCGCCACATCACTAGGATCGGGATTTGGTAGTTTGCCGACCTTTGTCAGACCCCAGAAGATAGGGTATCTCGCATAAGACCGCTTGCCGTATTTCTTAGACACACCAACAGCACCAAAACCCTTCTGGTGAACACGGAGGTAACTGGCGCCAGCGTGAAGAAGATTGAATACAGAACCGAATTGGACGTACTCAGCTACAACCGCGGGATCTAGATTGAAAACTTCGCAAACTTCCTGGCGTTCTTTAGGTGTTCGCATTGGCCAAAGACCTTGGAATTCAGCGTTGTGCAGTGAAAGACAGCAGGGAATGGTCTGTGGAAGAAGATAAAGGGGAGCTGCGGCGCCGTGGTAGTCGTTGATATGGTACAGGTCAACCGGGAAACGTTTGATTGTCTCGGCAATGCATGCGTTCCAGGCGGAATAATACACTGCGCTGTCAAGATCGTCCATCCTTGGGGGATAAGGTTCCGATTTAGACTGCTTGCGGAAGACAGGTGCATCCAGAAGAACATAAGTGATATTCTTGAGGATGTGATATTGAACCTGAACTTCGTAGGCATTGCCTAGTATAGTGACATTCATGGGCTCGGCAGGTTGGTCTACAGGGTAGTCGATACCACCTACGCAGGGGACTACCCATATAAGATCTTGGTGTTGCAAATTCTTCCCCATGAGCTGGGCCATGACACCAAGACCGCCAATTTTAATCTTGATATTCCAATCCTCAATATCGTACTCCATGGTAGCGATAAGAACGCAGCGTCTTGTCGACCTTCCCCCAGGAAGAACATTGCCGAATGAAGAAGATCGTGATCGAACAGAGAGATCTAAGCTCAGATTACGATTCTTGAACCGTTGGTGTGCTCGACGGAAAGCAAGTGGAATGACCGAGATCTTGTCGGCAACACCAATTTCGTTGAACTTGACTCCGTAAAAGGACTGCATGAATACCCAGCATCCAAGCGCTCCGGTGAAGACTGGTACTATCCAGAAAAGAACATAAAGAGCTAACTGCTGCCATCTGTTTCCAACAGGAATAAGGTCGAAATGTAAGTTGCCATCATCTAGTGATAGCTGGTATGCTAGATAGGGCGATGGAGGGACCATTGAAAAATTGACTTCGACTTTAGCAAGGGTACTTGGAGGAAGTCGGTCCAGCACGAAATCGTTATCAACGTCGCCGTAGACAAAACCCTGATCTGGTTGGCCACTCGGATTCATACCCCACTGGTTAAGCTGGAAGGTATCGGGCCACTCGCTCATGAAGTGATACTTCCATCGCCCATCGCTGTGTAATTCAAGTTTGTTTTTTAAACCGGCGTCGAATCCGAACTGATTGAAGCGACCTTGAGCGAAGAGATGAGGGATACGGCGAGGAGGATCATTCAGTCGGTTCAAATCAGCATGCTGGATGACGGAACTTGATCCAGTCAATTTTGTCCAATACTGAACCATTACGTGTTTGTCTTCCCACTGTTGATTCTTTGTACCAGTCCAGTTTGATGGTGCAAGTGTGCTATTGCCACCGGTATAGTTCGCCCAATCACTCCATGTGGAACCAAAATCCAGGGAATATCGCCATTTATCAGCACCAGCAGCTTTGTGAGAAACGTAAAGAGACTTGTTCTGGGGGTACTCGTGAAGTAGCGCTCGAGTATAATTCGCGACTCGTGGGAAAACGACTGGATTATCCCATTGCCCGATTCGGAGGAGAAATCGATCCACTGAGTTCGTAAAATAGCCGTCCTTTGATGTAGCGTTCTTGATAGTGACCAAATGAACACCATTTGCCATATTGTCCAGAGTGCCCTTCCAGGTCCACACGGTGGGAAGGCTCCCAACAAAATAAGAAGTATTCGCGGCCGGTACAATCGAACAATTGACGCTCTTCGGGTCGAGCTGCGGTACGGAAAGATCCTCGGTTGTGGAATTGATTTGTAGAGAGGCCGTGACCTTGTCGCAGTCCATCTCCTTGGAGAAATGAAACTCAATTTCGAGGGATTCTCGCTTTCCAGGAGCGACAGTAGAAGGGACGCGGAAGTCATGGCCGGGGAAGAATTGCGTAATCATCGGAGGTGGACTAAGGTGTTGATTCTTAGGTACGTAGGCCTTAAATTCGTACGGTCTCATTTCAAGCTCCTTCATGCAACCATTCGAAACCGTAGATCCATTGATTCCAAGCGTCGTGCTGGAATTGCCGAGCACTAACTCTTCGTAAGGATAAAACAGGTTCTTGACAGTCGTACCGGCATCGAATACTGATAGTAAAGCCTTTTGCTCGTCGTTGCAGTCAAATTGGTAGTTGATTGTAGAATTGTCGTTATGATAGACCAGCCATATTGTTTGATTGCCTTTTCCTTTGCCAGAGAGATCCTGAACTTCAGGGAAGAGCGCACGCATCACGCTCCAAAGGCCTGTCTCGGTTGCTGTACCGTTGCTACCAGGATAAAAGACGTCTTGGGTCTGGTTAGATAAATGTTGAAGATAGTAGCCGTCGTTGAGGACTGGATAAGCCTCGCGCAGAAAATACATTTGTTTAATGATAGTCCTCACCGGGTGAGCTGGGTCGCGATGATCCAAACTCACTGTATCGTCGTGACATCCATAATAGGCAGAGTCCAAAGGCATGTTGTAGTACTGCGTGCTCCCTACACTGTAGCAACCGTGCGTCTGCCAGGCGACTGTTGAAGAAATAGGCTGTCGTCCGAAGATGTAATTGTTCGCGGTGTTGTCCAAGATGTAGAAAGCTTGTTCCTCGCCCCAAGTGAGCAATGGTATGCCTGGCATGTGTAATGTCGTGATGAACAATCCAAGCAACATCCTTTCGGTCCCGTTCTTGATTGACGGCCAACGAAACACGTCCTGATTCGTCACTCCAAACATATGCCTAGGGTCAAAGACGCCGGTGTTTGGATTAATGAGATCATTGCTGAGCACCATGGTGTTCCACGCATCAACCCAATTTAATGGTGCGTCGTAGCCAGCAGCTAGATTGCCGTCCATTCCAAGGAATCTGGTTAGTGAACGATAGATCGTATAATGGAAGGCAGCCGCGTCCAATGCGTTTTTGCCAACGTCGCGGATAAAATTGCTCGAGTCCGTCTCGTTAGTCAGGGTCACCGCGGTCTTCAAGTCCTTGACGTATTGCTCAGGCTGTTTTCCTCTTCCCAGGTAAATCGAGCCAAAAGTGTTGCCACCAGTGATTTCACCGGGCATAAAGAAGTTCTCTTTCCCGAGCTTTCGTGCGCATTGACGAATATAATCCGCAAAGTCGCCCTGCGCATCGACCGTGACCTGAGTCGCTTTGTCGAAGCGGAAGCTGTCCTGGTTGTGAGCCAATGCTCTTTCAAAGACAAGAGAGCAAAGGACTTACCCATCGATATCAAGCATATTAATCGTAATGCATGAAAAGTGTTGGATCTTCTCGCGCACTGAGGGCACCCATTCGCGGAGACCTGGTTGGTTTAATTAAGATGTATCAGACTATACTATCGTGAGGAACTCTTACGATCTTGCACGGACGCGAATTTGGAAAGTTGACGTTGCCAATCTGGAAACACACCGAACGCTTCTGTGTCACCATACTACAGTCGATTAGTAGAGGTCTTGATCTTTCACTTGAGTAGGCATACCTGGTCGAACTCGCTATCATAGCATCCTGTCATGCTATCTGTCACGTCCTTGCCCACTGGTTCACCGGTCTCTAGCCAGAACCTGGGGTAGTGGCATGTCTCATTATAATTATTCGAAATGTCGAAGTCGAGATATCGTCTCGAGGACTTCCATTCCGCTGGATGCTCGTGAAGGCTGAAAGGTGTAGTTGTATTAAGGTAACCTTGGAATCCGATCAGGTCGCTCATCCTGATTAAGAGGTCAACGTGTGTTTTGTAGTGGGCACAAGAGAAATCTTACGTTGCCATTGTATTATCAAGCACGATGTACATGCCACGATTGTGAATCTCATCTATAACGGCGCGCCAATCTTCAATGGTTCCAAAGTGAGGGTCAAGTACAGAGAAATCAACCGGCTACTATAATGTCAGGACAACTCTTCAACGTAAGACAATAGACTACTTACCGAATAGGAATCAGCTTGCCATGGAAGATTGATGAAAGGCGATCCAGCGACATAGATCGCTTTGATGCCCATTCCTTGTAAGTAGTCAAGAGAGTCCAACACTCCACGAATGTCTCCTCCATGACGCAGTTGCGTTGACATGACATCTTGTTCAAACACAGTGTCATTGGAGTTGTCATTGGTAGGGTCCGCGTTCACGAATCGATCGAGAAATAGCGTATAGAATGGGAATCGCCAGTTGGTCGGCGATGGGTTGAAGTCATGGTTCTCCCATTCACCCCAGTAGTCGAGTGGATGGACGGCATCTTGTTGTTGATTGAGGTTGAAGTCGACAAATTGTGGATCATATCGCAGGGCTGTGGCGCTGAAGATTAAGAGGGCCGTTAGGCAATAGAATATGGGCGTCATATCGTCGCAAGATTGATGATCGTTATCAGAATTCCATGAGTATTATGCAGTAAGGCGTAAAACGAAAGCAAATATGCTATTAACGAGTGTAATCCGATCAAAGCTATGATCTGAACAAATTAAGAGTGTATCAACACCAAAGGAAATCTTCGAAAGTGGGAGAGAACAGAACGAGCGTCACGAGAGTGAAGAGGAGGAATGTGGAGGTGGAGAAATTTTGTGGTGGCTACTTTCCGGAGACCGTTCCAACTGCTCCCCTGAATGACTCTACCAACCTCAGCCCCGTAGCTATTCATCCTGAGCAGGCTTCTGTGCGTGAAAGGCGGTTCCAGAAGCAAGGGAAAGGGCTAACATCAGCCATCAGCCCGTGTCGGTCAACTAAGCATTACACGATCCTAGATGCCCAATGTTATCTCATCACACACGAGCTAGCCTTGGCAGGCGCTTTCTTTTGACATATCCGGTGTATGAGAGTCTCAGTAGTTCGTGTCGGTCAGATCCCTCCAGAATCAGCCTAGTAGTGAAAGGTCACTGCGTTGACAAACGATGAGAAGGAGGCTTGACACTGCCGCCAGCCGCGATAGGAAGTGGTTAGATGCATGACAGAGGCCCAGTCATGATGACCGGTGGCTGTCAAAGGCTGATAACAACCAACGATGACCATGTGGTCATGCCCGGTTATGGAATCTCAGAACCTGCATTAGTACAGGATATGCACAGTTGCAGCCTTGTTCCAAACAACTACCGGTATTCGAACGACTACGTATTTGTTGCCACGTTAATAAGTTTAGGGACTGCTACCGAAGACCACTGTCCAACAAACCTTGGAGCACCCCCATTATTTGGATTTGTTCCAAGACGTAAAAGCACTGGGGCTAATTTGTCTTGGTAGTCTTCGTGGGGGTCGTCCTATTCTGAGCCTCGTTTTGAGCGAGATTCTTATGCACATGGCTTACCGAAAAGGTGGCGCTTCCCGAAATTACGGATCAGTGCAAGCATTCATCCAAGGATGTGCGATAGGCCGATAAGCTCACACCGGTCGTTCGTATCGTTGCAGGAATTTCTAATATCACGAAAGGAGCTGAAGGAAGGATTCCGACTCGGTGTAATTCTAATCCAGGAAATGGGGAAAAGGCCAAGAATTGGATTAGTTAGGCATGTGAGTCGTCAAAAGCCTCTCGGAATATCGGAAACTGAAACTTAAGGAGGTGCTACTGTGCTGTCGCCGCCTAGATGTACCTGAAGGAGATGGTCGTGGCTGCATGTGTGGCTCAACCGTGCGACAGGCTCCATGCAGCTTCGCGCGCGTCGGCTTACTGCCAGAAGTTAGCAGCATGTTCTAAAAATGAAACATTTCACCACCACCAACGCCTTCCACCTGCCGTCTGCAGGGGTAAGCCAACTTTTTTGATTTTCATGTGGTGTTGAACTTTGTTATCTCGTCAACAGAGATCAAGCTTCGTATAGCGGCTTATCCCGTGGCATCCCGACCAACCAAGCGACCATGTCTCAGCCACGCGCTCCTCTTTGCCGAATTATCTCGCGCCTTATCCAGAAGTTCCCGTCAACAGTCGAGCAGCCTTTCCAATGGCGTCTAGACTTCGCCCGTGCCCAGAATTATGCACCAGGCAAAGCGACCTGCCACACTTCAACCGCTGTCAGACTCGGGAGGATATTGCATGACGGCCCGACTGGGTAATTTGGCAGGCTTTGAAAAGTCTGGAGGCTTTTTGCAAAGGGGCTGTCCTCTGGATAGTCAGGTCGTGCAACAAAGTCGCTTTGTTAGACGTTTGCAACTGCACGATCTTTCGTTTTGCAGAATGGAGACCAAGCGATGCCGAGACTTCATCCTGCACTCCTATGTGGCCTGACGACAGAGCGTCTGCTTCCGCGCCGTTGATCTGAAAAGGAGATGCAGTCCTTCCAATCAAATGAGCACGCTTTTGATGTGGCTTTTGCGGGCTTGAGACTTGAGACTTTCCAATCGACAGTTTCGGACACTATGCAGATTGCACACCGAAAACGTATTGATACCCAGTCTCCTGAATGCAAGATAAGCATGCAGGAAGTGTTTGCTGAGCCGTGCTTTTCGTATGATAGCGCTCGAATCCGTAATTCTTATATCCAAGGGAGTTTCTGATCCTGGGTCAATGTTTGGATGCGGCCCTTTTCCGAAGCGCTCTGCCCAGAAAAATTCAATAACCCCGAGTATCACGGTTGCCTCCTTATGCATATGGGTAAAGCCCTCATGCCCTTCATCATTCCAACGCATCGTCCAGTGCAAGGAATCTCATCCAAGTCTGATTATCGCCGAGTGATTGATGCCGAGCATGGCAGAAATCAGGATCGAGTACAGAAGTCTCATCGTCAACACTAGATGAACGACTACGATAGCGGCAGGCTGCGTCCTATTTTCTCCGATATGCGCATCGTTTTATAGGGTAGGGCCTTGCAACCGACCAGGGCAGCCCACCTCGAAACCTGTTCGTGGTCTCGCCCAATTTACGTTGCAGGTCCGACCGAGCAAGCGATTCGAAAATCAGTGGCAATATTGTCCAAAAATCGACTTTGTCAATATTTGTCCACGTATGCCTATTCGCGCAAGACTCCAATGTTGCTTTGCGCTACAAGGGTCGTGTCTGTTCGAGGAAGGAGGAAATCTCGACGTATATTGGAGCGGTACAACAGGCCGGTCTTGATAGCATCTGTTGGGGTGTTTAGGTATGTGCTTTCGTGGTTGCGCTGGTCTCGTAGAGCGTTCTTCGCTGACATAGTTCCTTCGCGGCAGGCCTTTCAAATTCCCATGCGGCGCATTCCTGCCCTGTCGGTAGACTTCCAAGTCCAGGTATCACTCCCTTATCATGCTCAGTGTATATGCCGAAAGCGAGTCCCTAGTGTCCTGGAACAATATGAAAAGTCGTAGGGTTCGCAGTCATGGACTGGCCGAGGCGCAACGGCGTGAAAGCTGGGGTTTGCGCGCCTTGGAACAGCTACCGAGTGTCGAATTGGGGTTTCGAAAGTCCCCCGCAACGTCCGCTCAGTGCATCGTAAAAGCGTGAGGCAGGAGGAAAGTCTGCATAGAGTACAGAGGTGGTTCAAGTAAGGAGTTAACTAAATCGTGGATCGTTAGGTATTAGGCGCGCACTTGACCTGGCAAGGCTAAATCCTACGATACGAAAGGAGAAGGAGCTCCGTGAACAAATAGGGCAAGATTCGAGGCAGGGCGAGGTTGAAGTGTCTGTTTATACGCAACCCATCCTCTGATTTCTTGTATCAAGTATACGTACGTTCAGCTATATCCTTTGACGCCTCCATGAATGTCTACCAATCAACACGAAGAAGTTTGGAAATGCCAAGAGTCTGGTTCGTCCGGACAGCCAATCACCTGGCGAGCACGGAAACTATGAATTAGTAAAGTGGGATCGCTATCAACGCTCAACCTTTACTGCAAAGCTGATTTAGACTCTGGGAAAGGCATATGAAAGCAAGATGCCAGTACATCCTCAAGGCTGTTTACGGAGTAGTATATCGGACAGGGCTTTTCACACTTGTATAGCTTATTGTATAGCTAAAGGAGTTTGTAGTATGACGAATAATGACACCAATCGTGGACATAGATTGTGTTAGATATCGCTTTATCGGGGTATCAAGTTGCCTAGTCATCTACGTAGTGTGCTCAAAGATGTTGTGGAGCTCTGCTAGCCAGCCCTCAGGTCTTCCGCCCAAACCTCCGCTCCACAGCCTCAACTTCTCTCCGTGCACCCTCATTCTTTTGGCTATCGATTCGAGCCCTAATGTCTCGAACCAAAGCTTTCGCGTCTTCGACTTCCACACCGTCTTGACATAATTCGTTCGCAAGTTCCATGCTTCTCTGGTACATGCCCCTTGCGTACTCCCATCTGGCCAGCCAGAGTCGTGCTTTGCTCGTCGTCGGGGTGACACCGACACCCATCATATCCCCAGCCATGGAATTGTATTCATCAAATTCGGGACCTTCTTCTTGAGCGATCGTCAACTCCATGTATGCAGCACACTCCTGCGGCTCATTCATTCGCTCGTACAATAGCGCAATCTGATAGAGAACTTCGGGGTCCAGTATTCCGCCTCCAAGTCCGGGGGAGCCTTCTTGACTCCCAAAGCTGCTTCCAACACCTGCATCATAATAGCTTCCTGCGACGAGAGCGCGCTTGTATGCTCGGATACCGTTAGTATATTTCCCAACCTTTCCGAAGCATTGGCCGACTGCCATCCACAGCTTAGGATCATACGGTCGTAATGATGCGGCTCTCTGATGATAGAATAATGCGTAGCTGTGCATTTCTAGTACCTCATATGTCTGGCCTAGCCCATACCAAGCTCGATAATCCTTGCGATTCACGTCGACTGCGCGGCGATAGGATTCAATAGCGGCGTGAGTGTTCTTCATTTCAACAAATTCGTGACCCATTAACGTCCATGCTGATAGGAAGTTCCGATCTAGGGTGAGCGCACGTCTGAAATACATGACAGCCTTCTCGTGCTCGGACTTGAGTGAGTAATAGTTACCAACAACGCAGCAAGTCTCCGGTCTGAACTTATCAGTCGCAGTCGCCAACTGAGCGAGAAACGCTAGTTTTGGTCGAAGTCCCATGACGTAGAGAATATTGGAGTAATTATCAAGAGAGTCAATTCGATGTGGATCGGATTCAAGAAGCCCGGAGAAGATAGATTCAGCCTCGTCAAAGTCCTTAGTATGGTAGAATAGTAGGGCCCGTTGAGTTTTGAGGAAAGAAGACGCGGGAAAGAATTGTTGAATTTGTGAAAGTTCATTGTGCACCTGTTCAGTAGACTGGTAGAGTTCTTGCATGGCGTGAACGTGGAAAATAAACGTCATAATGTTCTGAGGTAGCTTTGAAGTGACGGAAGTCAACTGGCAGACCAAGGATTAGCTTGATATCAAAGTCAATATTGCTCATTACTTACCTCCTCAACGGTGGTCAGAATGCTAGACAATTCCTGCCATACACCCCAATTATACGGGTAGCAGTTGACACTTCGTACCAACCATTCTATTGCCATCTGTTCGTTCTTCCCTTTGGTAAGAACAATGCCATAAAGGTATTCTAGCCATCCTTGCGGTTGTCTCTCTTCCTCAGATGCTCTTGCGAACCACTCTTCCAGTATGGTGGAAATTCCGATCAACTCTTTGTTCATCGTTACACCACCATCTTGAGGACCGAGAATCATCTCACTTTCTTCGTCTTTCCTCTTCTCTCCGGCAATGTATTTCGCATATAAAGCCAGAAAGAGCGCTTTCTGGCTCAGTCCGAACATCCATCTTACAGAAGACTTTGCTTGAGTAGAAGCTCCGAGTTTCGCTTTCCCCTTTGCAGGAGACTTTGTCTTAGACGTCGGAGACGATGTGTTGACAGCGCCTTTTGGTAGCGTCCTGGGTAGAAAAACAGCTGCGCATCGATCGTATTCCCGGCAATCAAAGTAGGTCTTGGCAAGAAGAAATTTATGCTTTTCGCGCTCTTCGAGTCGAGATTCCAGAGGGTCCTTTGGCACTGTAGGCGTAGGAGTCTGTGGAGGTCGGGAATCGGACATGGGTGAATCGACGTCCGTATCCGAACCGTCTAGGTCTGAGGAAGGCAAGGAGGTAAGGAGCTCTGCAGCCCTATCGGAGGTAAGTCAGCCCCGGAATATAACTAGATATGCAGTGGAGGGTATTATACCATTTGGCTGACTGGTATAAGCAACGCTCGGTGCATGATAACACGGCGTCTTGGAGCCGGGCCTTCAATTGCGCAGCATCGCTTTCAGAGATGGCACTCATATTGAACGAGGCGAATTAGGATATTCGCAGCTCTCAGCCGAACATTTTCGCAGGTCGGACAGTAGGGCGTCGCGTCGAGGGAGAAGATAACGCGTTGAAAATAGGTGTCTGTAGTAGCTTTAGAGGTGAATGTGAATGTGAAGGCGGGGCCAATGAGCCTCATCCGCGGCGCCAAGCAAACAAAGCTGGAAATAGAATTTTCCGATCGGGCATCTCGGTGCTTTCCACATCTATCATCGCCGAGCGCAAAGTCTCACAATATTCGGTCTCCTTTCACCCCTTCTCGGCCGACAGCAATACAAAATCCAATTTAGTTCGCGCCAACTTCATAGATCCCCGGATAGATTCACTGTGATAGACTTCTAGCCGATATGCCTACTACCCTGAAAGAGTTTGAGAGCGTCTGGCCGCGTCTGGTCGAAGACCTTGCCAACCACTGCAAACAATACAAACTACCCCAACAACCATTAGATTGGTTTGTCAATGTGAGGAAACTTGATGGCAGTTCTTATGATCCACTTCTCATTTCCTTCTGTTAGTCACTCAACTACAATACCGTCGGCGGAAAATGCAATCGCGGCATGTCCGTCGTGGACACTTCGGCTATCATACTCAACAAGCCATTGGAGGGAGAGGACTACTTCCGCGCCGCAGCACTAGGATGGATGATTGAACTCCTCCAAGCTTTCTTCTTGGTTTCTGACGACATCATGGACTCTTCGAAAACCCGCCGAGGATCTCCTTGCTGGTATCTGGCTCCCAATGTCGGAATGATTGCTATTAACGACGCCTTTATGCTCGAGGCTGCAATCTACGTCTTACTGAAAAAGCACTTCCGTCAAGAAAGCTCTTACATTGACATGGTTGAGCTGTTCCACGAGACCACGTTCCAGACCGAACTTGGCCAAGAGTGTGATCTCCTGACTGCTCCAGAGGATCACGTCGACTTGAACAACTTCAGCTTGGAAAAGTTCTCTTTCATCGTCATTTTCAAGACAGCTTATTACAGCTTTTATCTCCCTGTCGCACTTGCGCTGTATTACACCGGTCACGCAACACCAAAGAACCTCCAGACCGCTATGGATATCCTCATTCCTATGGGCGAGTACTTCCAAGCTCAAGATGATTATCTTGATGCTTTTGCGGACCCAGAAGTATTGGGCAAGATTGGCACCGACATTAAGGATAACAAGTGCTCCTGGCTTATCAACCAGGCCTTGAAGAAGGTGACCCCTGAGCAGCGCAAGCTGCTTGACGACAACTACGGCCAGAAGAACGATGAGTGCGAAGCGAAGGTCAAGGCTTTGTACCACGAATTGAAGCTCGCGGAGTTCTACGAGCAATGGGAAGAGGAGCGTGTTGCTGATTTGCGGGAGAAGATCGCCAAGGTCGATGAGTCAGAAGGTCTCAAGAAGGAGGTGTTTGAGGCGTTTCTCAAGAAGATCTACAAGAGAAGCAAGTAAATTAAGCAGTCTGTTTCGAAACTTCGAGATAGATCTGAGTCAGACCACTCAACTTGGTCTGGAAGTGCTATGGAACGACTCATTGATGACGTTGGTTTGGCGAACAGCGGTATACCCAATTTACTTTTCCTCAAATCACATCCTCAAGTGTCACCCCATCAACTTCCAGTATCTTTGATTCGGTCTACTCCATTTGCATTTTTACAAAGCATCGCATGTTCCATTCTATATTATGTGTCAACTATAAACGCTTTTCAATAGACTTTCCTGATCTTGCATCAAAACTGATAACCCTTATCCCTCATCTAATACTACCAGGTGACTTTCGAACTTCGATTCACAATGCTAGGCGCCGCATAGCATTCACAAAGAAAGGCGGAGGACAGGAGATGTAGCCAGAATTGAACTGTGACAGCCTTCATTCACCAGGTCTTGTCATCGCATTACTTTCATGTGAAGCGCTTGATGAAAGTTCCTATCCAGGCCTGTATCTAATATTTTCTCCAACGATACCGGTTTGGTCTTCTAAAGTCGTTTTGAAGAAATACAAACCACCAAATCCACCATTACCACCATTACCACAACCACGAACATTGTCAAGTCAATACTCTCGCGTTCCAGTCATCATGTCGAATGGGTCGCGCCTCGAGAGTCTTCCTCTTGAGCTCTTCAATGAAGTTCTCCGCTACCTACTTAACGCACCGGAAGTTGAGTATCCGGCCACTGACAGCAAGCCTCGAGGCTATCGCTTCGAGTTGTCAATACTCAGGGTAAACAAAGAAATCCATCAGTTGGCGAAATTGTATTTCCACAATGCAAATTCGTGGATCAATTTCGACATCAACTTGATCCAATTCATCTACGATTCATCAGACCTCGGTATACCACAATTCGTCAATACCAATGCCTCGATGCGGTCCGCGTGTCCACCCGGTAAACTTCATGTTTCCGTGCAATTTCCACAGCCGGGCAGCTCACTCCAGACTGTCATCGTCCAGGACCATAAAATCACACTCTCGAGTCGACACGTGCTCGTTCTGGAGAAGGATCTTGTTGACTTCTTACGTTGCGTTCGAACCCACGACCTAATGTACTGCCTTCGAGTTCCACCGGACAACGACATGCGAAAAGGCGAACACGGCCTCTCTTATAGAATCTCTATTCATCCTGGAGTCCCACTTGTACAACACAAGGGTTTGTTAGACTATTTCAAAGGTCTACATGGACCTCTTCATCGATGCAACATCATCGGGAGTGGTGATCCGCAGCACGCGAGAATCATCGAAGATAGCATCAACAACGAGCCCGATCCCACTTTCGAGACTCTCTCAAACATCTGGCACCTGTGTGGTCTCATGCTGTGGCTGAAGTCTGTGGCCGATGAGCATCTGGTGAATGGTCGCTATGATCACGCGGTCCCTACTTACCAGTCGATTCCTTGCCTACTCCATTATGCAATACGACAAGAACGCCGGCCGGTAACTACCATGGATCAAGATGCACTCGCCAAATATATGCAGTGGTTGAATTGTGCAGTTTATGGCCTCACATTCAATCGCGTCATGGCCGCGCTCAAATCCAATGCCAAGACGGAAACACTACCCCAAGTCAGCGAAATCGATGCAATCAGACAACTCGACAGATTAGAAAACAAGCGCGGAGAAGCCTATTGCCGGCCGCTCGCGGCTCTATTCCGTATCCTCTATGCCCTCGATATCCTACGTCGGATACCAAATTACCGCTCTAGTCCACACATGGACTGGATTGGTCCAGCGTTTGCGGAAGCGTGGGATATAATGAAGGATTCCCCCGACGACCCGAAGTACCCGCTCTTTCAGAAAGCCAAAGTCCTCTACGAGGATGTGCAAAAGGCCATACAAGACGAAGAGAACAGCTGCGAATCAAAAATCAAGGATGAGCTGCAAAGCTTCATTAATGATGTCGTACCCCTTTTCGTCCTGAAGTGGAATGTCGCAGCAGCGGCCCTTCCACCGGAACTCGAGCGGGAGAATGTTTCGTCTTTCTTCATGAAGTGCGAATCGACCTCTAGTCCCGCTTTGCAATCACGGGAGACGGACGCTGGAGATACTAAGTTTGATTGCGTTCTTCCGGTTCTGGCGCCCTGGGATGATGAGGATCCTAGACATACGGCGAGGTTTCTTTTCTGATGTTACTCGTTGATAGCTCGGCTTGATACCTCCTGCAAGTCACGTTAGGATAGACCGTTGCGGGTATTTCCCAATTCGTGTATCTCTCGCTCGTGCTGCTGTTATGACTTTGCAAACTCAATTAAAGAAAACCCTGTAGTCAGAGATAATTTAAAAAGGACTTTCTCCCAGTTTGAGCGACACATAGATTGAGTAAATTGCCTTTCAATTCGCCCCTCATCCTGGTTCCTCCAGATAAAGATTGGTATACATAGCGTACAACCCTCTAGCATCCGCCCGCGCATCGCCAGAACCCTACCCACAATTCTCATTTCACAATATTCACAAGCCCTCACTCTTATCTCACGATATCCCGTATACTCCATCCCGTGCTTCTTACCGCACTACTACAAATAGGTCTGGAAGGCTAAAAGAAGTGTCCTCTTTTCAAATTTCCTCTTACTATAGAAAACTTTGAATGTATTAAAAGAACTTTCAAAAAGAAACATTATCAAGAAATAAAATAAAATTATAAAATTCTAGAATAAGGGAATGATATTTCAATCTACTTCCCCACCCAGACACAATTTCGATTTACCACGCTTCACACAGCTCAACTGCACTCATCCTCCCTCATCAACAATCAAAGAGTGTATAAAATCCAAGTACAAAAAGACTAACAATCCAACCCCAGTAATCCTACCCTCTCCCTACCCCTCCACCTCCATCCTCTCCTTCACCCCACCCACCCTATCCAACCCCGCCCTCACCTCCGCATCCTCCCTAGTCACAAACCTATGCCTCCCACTCCCCAACCCAAACCTCCGTTTCCCCGCCTTCCAGCTCTCCACCGCCGCGACATAAAACGCCACACATCCGAACACGATCCCCCATTCCCAAGTAATAGCGGCATGCTTGAAGACTTGTTTATTGATGACAGGGACATAGATGACGGGGAACATGATCGTGAAGCCAGCGACGACGGCCCAGAAGAGGAAGCGGTTGCGCCAGACGGTGGGGAAGATGGAGAAGGTGCGGTTGGAGCGGCGCGTGGGGTCGAGGTTGAAGAGGGAGCGGGAGAAATGCTTGACTTCCCATGCTGTTATGAGGAGGAGGAGTGTGATGGTTGCGTAGGTGGTTGCTCGGGCGCGGAAAACTGTGTCGCAGGTGTCGTTCCACCCTTCATTACATCCACTTCCCAAGTCTCCGTGTCCAGGTCCATAAGCCACGCTTGCGAACGCGGTCAGGCAAAGTGAGCCCATGGAGAAGCCGTAGATGAACTTGTCGATGATGAGTTCGCGAGTGAAGACGCCGATTTTGAGATCCTGAGGTGGTCGAAACATGATGTCGCGCTGTGCTTCTTCGAGACCTAGACCAATGGCTAAGAAAGAGGAGGTGATGAGGTTCACCCAAAGAATTTCAATTGGGGAGAGTGGGAAGACGGAGTGGTTGTCTTGGTCTTTGAAGGCGAGGCCGATTAAGAGAAGAATTACTTGGGCGATGTTGGAGATGAGGAGGTGCATAAGAAACTGTTCAGCGTGATTAGCATAGATTATACAACGAATCGGAGTGCTGTTTCGGCAATTGTTCACCTTCTGAATATTATCAAACAAGCGCCGTCCTTCCTCAACTGCTTTTACAATAGAAGCAAAATTGTCATCAGTGAGAACCATATCGGCAGCTTCCTTAGCTACATCGCTTCCATTCAATCCCATAGCAACCCCAACGTCGGCGTGCTTGAGTGCTGGTGAATCGTTCACCCCGTCACCAGTCATAACACAAAAGGCGTTCCGCCGATGCATGGCTTGAACAACTCGTACCTTGGTCTTTGGACTACACCGGGCTAGTATCAGAGGTAGAGTTCCCATTGCATCAATCTCAGCGTCCGATAGTTTATCAAAGTCTTCGGCGTGCATAATAGCAGTACCAATGCTGGTATTCGGAGCCGTTGACCTTAGAATACCAACTTCATGAGCAATCGCCATGGCTGTTTGAGGATGATCGCCGGTGACCATATGGATAGTGATGCCGGCGAGCTGACATCTACGAACGGCCTCGGCAGTTTCGAGGCGGGGTGGATCATATAGACCAACTAAACCGAGGAAATTGAGATCTTTCTCAATCACAGCTCGCTCCGGAATGTCTCCATCCACCCGCAAAGCCTTGTGAGCTACGCAAAGAACCCGTAGACCTTCGCTAGCCATGTTCTCGGCTGTTGCACAAATTTCAACCTTTTCTTCGTCAGCGACGCGCAATAAGGAGACCAATACTTCTGTAGCGCCTTTTGTGAATACCTCCACATCGTGGGCTTGAGGATCTCGGTACGCAACAGTCATCTTCTTCCCTGTTGAGTCGAAAGGGAATTCTGCAGCGAGTTCGACACCGTGACTTGACAGCAGCGAAGACTTTCCCATTTTGAGACGGCATGCGAGAACATGAAGAGCGATCTCGGTGGGTTCACCCACACCGCTCCATGCATTCGTAGGTCCGCCACCCGAAGCTGTTGTTTCGCGGCTTAGGTCAAGCTCGCTATCTGTATCTTCAGGCCGTGTTGTTTTGTTAATCGAAGATGGATCAGCTGCAGGTCCGTAGACTGTAGATAAATTACAGAGCGCAATGGCTCGCATAAAAAGTGACATCTGCAAGTCTGGAACATACTCCTGCACTTCGAGTTGTTCATCGTTCAACTTGAGAAACCCACTGGTTGGGTCGAATGGAGAGGTCGAGTCGTGAACTGTCAGAATGCCCGATCCTGGAACCCATGCCTTTCGAGCTATCATCCGGCCTTGGGTGAGTGTGTCTGTTTTATCTGAGCATATGTTCGTAACCCCTCCAACAGATTCCAAAGCAGAGAGTTTCCTCGTGATGACGTTGCCTTTTGCCATTGCTTTAGTGCCGACCGCAAACGTAATAGTAAGGACCGCGATGAGAGATTCGGGAATCACAGCAACTGCGACACAAATACCATAAATCAGTACCTCGCCCCCAACTTGCCACTTATTGGCTGAGAAAACAATAATGGCTAGCAAGATAGCGAGTCCGAAGAGCAAGAGGGCGAACTTGCTTAGGGTTCTTCCGAGTGGCGTGCGGCTGCTATCCAGTCCTAACAGATATAATGCACCATTCTTCATAGACCGCAGTCTCCGGCTGTGCCAACTTGAACTTTTTGGGGTGCTGTCGTCGGAACGAAGCATGTTAGCTATGCTTCCGAATTCGGTCTCCATGCCCGTGGCAATTACGATGCCGGTGGCTCTCCCAGCAGTCATCGTGGTGCCAGAAAATGCCATGTTGGTACGATCTCCAGGTGCAAGGTCCTCATCGGTAAAAGTTTCGAAAGGTGTCTTCGACACAGGAAGAGACTCTCCAGTAAGCTGTGCTTCGTCTACAGCGGCATTCACCCCATCGATAAGACGTAAATCGGCTGGAACAATGTCGCCGACGGAAAGCTGAACCACATCGCCAGGCACAAGCTTCTCGGCCTTGATCGTATCGATTCTTCCATCACGAAGGACCTTGGATATGGGTGCAGCGAGCGCCATGAGAGAGTTGATAGTCTTTGCAGCATGATAGTCTTGAAAGAACCTAAAGGAGTCAGGGGTTTCCTTGGTCAGATTTCGAAGTACTTACCCAACAATGATGTTGAGGCAAATGACTGCAGTAATCACACCTCCTTCAATGTAATCGTGTATGCCGAAACTTAGACCCATAGTCATAACAAGAACCTGATCCACAAATGAGTATCATCCTGTATGAGAGACTTCATATTTGAAGGTTTGAAAGGACTGCAGTGCATTTGCAGATAGGCCAAGGTCGTAAAGGACTATGTACTTGTTATGAAGAAATTAAATGCTCCTTCAAGAGAGCAGCTGATCCAGGGAAACTCAAAGGTATTTGAAACCAGCACAAGAGAGGCAGTTACGTACTAAAGTAAGAGAGTTCGATACCTGACTCAAGAGAATCTCCCACATGGGTATCCCATGAGCTCCTTTAATCTTGTTAGGTCCATAATGCCGAAGACGAGATTCTGCTTCGGAGTTGCTGAGACCATTCCTGATAGAGCGTCAGTGGAGATCTACATACATTACCTAGAACATACCGTGGATTGACATCCAGCGCTTCGGCAACCTGGCCGGGGGTGATAGTATGGGCAGTGTTGTGGATGTCCTGCCGATAGTTGTTGCTCGCGTGAGCATGTTCGTCGTAGTTACCTGCTCTTTGGGCACCTATAGGAGGTTCAGTCGACTCCTCGACGGTAGGTTGCGTACTCTCTTCACCCATTCAAAGTAAAAATAAAGCCCAGCTTGGTTAAGAAATGAAATTGGAGAGGAAAAGACTGCGGAGTGGTAGTTATGGCCGTTTGGCAATGCTGCAGTAGTGGGGTCGCGCATGACACGCTAGAAGCTACGTGGGTCGTCTCCAAGCAAGGCGACTGCATTCGGATCCTCTTGGTATTCGCGGGTTACAGCTTCTTCCCGTTGGTGAATGCACAACCATCTTTTGAGCGATTGCGAGGGCCACGAAGACCCTCTTGAGTGGGCCGTGATTGATAATAAGATCGCAAGACGTGTTCATATTGCATCTTGAAATAGAACTTATAGAAATTTGATCTGTATTGAGTAGACGCAGGACATGTAGAGAGATATTTCGAAATGAAGAACTGCTGAAGCTGATACGAGTCTTGGCTTCATCATGGAGTCTGTACCAAGAAAGTCTTTGAGCTAATGATAAAAACATAGTGGCTTAGCCTTCACGATCAAGATTGATGAGGAGTCGCTCGCTGGAGTACTGGAGTAAGGGGAACGATTGATGATGCAGCGCCCAGTGGCGGAGATGCAGGGCGTTTCTAGGCGGTCGGCAAATCGGCCAGTCAGAACCCTTTTGGTGATAACAACTTTTACTCTGAGAACAGTATTATGGAGCAAGTATTGAGGTGTTTACTTCTCAAATCGAAGCACGATGGAGAGGTAGTAGGGTGAACAACGTTGATGTCTTAGGCTCAGAAGTGAGATGACGATGACGACTGAAAGGCCGCTAGACTGCGTTGTGTCTACTCTGGGCACACGTGCATGTCAGTAACAGCTACGCGTCCTACAAAGAGTAGTTTGCGACAAGATGAACATGGCGCGTCAGTCTCACAATGAAACTCTTTCACTCTGGCTTGAACGAGCAAACGTCGATGGAAAAAAACCAGACACGTCGCCTGCATAAGTGCTTCACATAATCTGCTTCCCATTTTATCATCAGTTAAGATGCGATATAGAATCCTTCTCATAACTTCGTCATCATGCCTAGGACGCCATTAGCCCGAATGCATCCATGCCAAAATGCCCAAAGAAGCCCCAAACGCCCATAAAACCCTCAAATCATCCGACTCATCTCGGCCTCAGAGACATACGACGACCGTCTGGGTGCGAGTTGATGTTCCGCCTCCGCCAACGCTGCGTCTAAGCTGATGTTGAAGGTGGCTGCAAGGTACTGTGCGTAGCGTAGCCGATACGCCGAAGCAACTTGTTCTTTGGGTTGGAAGAGTTGCCGGGTGGGGGACGATGATGGTGTTGAAGGAGAAGTCGACGAGCCTACACGGAATGGTTAGATGGAATATTGGGGGTTGATGTGTGTTTTAAGAATACCCTCGGCCGGGGAGAGCACGATCGATGGTGGGCTTGGGGGGGATTTGGGAGACGAAGAAGAGGCGGTGAATGGTTGAGAAGGCATTGTGTGAGGTGTGTAATGTGTATTGCTCCCCGACTAATTATCTTTGGCGTTTCCGGACGATTAGCGTCTCAATGAATGTTCCAAGCAATAGATTCGAATTTGATATTGCTGACGATAGTTGCTTTTTTAAGGGGAATTGCTCTCAATTTATCTTTTCCTGACATTTGTCTCCACGCTCACCGCAACATCGTCATGCATGCAATCGGATCGGACACCGAACACAATACAGAAAGCCATGTACGATTCTCGATCGCATAGCTACGGCATTGGCTGTGGCTGTGGAAGCCCTTGTTTCGTGCTATTCAACTAAATGCGCGAGAAGCATAATCGAGTTAGTATGAGCCATTTTGCCCCTTCTCCACACACCGCTAGACTACCCATACCACGGGCCAGAGTGTTGGGGAAATCGGGTTTCAGATGGAGCCAATCGCTTTCACTGACCTAACTTTGGCATCCAGTCGACCATGGCATTCTCTCACCCACAGCTGTAGGTTAAGTTTCAGGCTCTCTGCTATGCGACTCAGGACTGCTCTTTTCCGTCGACTGTGCATATCTCACTCGCACGCACAGACACGTGCCTCGAGCCGATCATCAGGTACTTCATTAATCGCAGGCTATGGCGGTAGTGCTCCGTCATTGGCTTTGGTAACCTGCTTCCACACGCTGTCAGCTGCCATGCGGGGGGAGCTCGAGATGTCGCCACGTTTTGTCATTAGTGTCGTGGTCAAGTCGATTCACGATAGACAAGGACCAATGGTGGCACAACGATTCAGGATGACCATAACCGCGGGTCTTACAGCCATCATCAAAACGGGGTTGTTGTCCGCCACGACAAAGAAACAAGGCCGTAGTTTTACTCATGGTTATTTCGGCCAACGTTCTAGTATGCTATCAATATAGTAGCAACATCACACGACAGCATCTCCAGCGCATTCCCTTACACTAATACAAGTTTCTGCCGTATAATGATGCAATCTTCTTTGTCCAGTACATCATTTTCATTTTCGCCGAAACAATACCCACGACCCACCGAACTAGAGTTCATATTCTTCAACAATGTCCATTGCGACATCAAATTCGAAAATGATGAAAGAGATTCGGGAAGCTTATGCAGGGGCTCTAAAGAGTTCCAAGAAATAAAAACCGCAGAGACTAAACTCCACTTCGCTCGCTCGTTCCGACGTCCATCTGTCTAAGGTTGTAGGACCGAATTTAGCTCTCCCAAACTTTCCAACTCTCCCGCCGTCGTCTGGTAGGTACCGTACGTTCCTGCCTCCCACAAGCCACAAGCCACCAGTCCAGCCTGCCAACTTGCCCCACAGCACAGCCACACATCGAACTATCTAGACCACCAGATTTATGGCCTCCAGTTAATATTCCACCCTCTCTTGACCTTCCTCCATCAAGTCAGCAACTCCACCAACCAAACAAAGCCTCCAAATACACAAGCCCCGCCCAACCTCAACCAAACCCAATACTCGCGCGGGCTTATTCTCACATGCCAATTCTCACACCTCTCAACGTTTCCCCGCAGGACCCGCCCTCTCTATCGACGCTGACAGTTCCGACTTGATTACTCCCGCCATCGGTAAGGTCCTTGTCACATCTATTGCCCGCGATCCAATGCCATGATATGTTGTGTGTTGTGCGGCTTGCCTGTAGTGCCACGACCGGACTCCCGCGTAAAAGGTTGCTCGAACAACGCGTGTACCAGCAAAGCGCTATAGGGAGATAGATACCTATGTAGTCGAGAGACGCCTAACTGCCATGCACGACATAGCTATTCTCTCATCTTTGCGAACGAGCCACGCCGAGAGCCGCTATCACACGAGCACCTAGTCACAGCCCAAAACCCTCACATTTCCAGAATATATTCCAACTAGCTACCAAAAACGCACTAATCCTCCTCCACCTTCTCCATCCTACATCCGCACCCCCCTCGGGAAAACCCCCATCTTCAAACTCGGCGGCAAATCCTCCGTCCGCGTCCCCCACGCACTCTCCGTCGCGCCCAACACCAACTCCAATGTGCCTCCCTCAAGAAAGAAACCATGCTGTAACCAATTTCGCGTATACTCGACCCCATTCAACTTAGCGCTTTGAATATACACGTTCTTCCCCGTAGGGTCGAAATTGATATTGCGGATCGTGGCCGTTTTGCCCGTTTGCCCGGATTTGATCCTCACTTCTTGGAAGAAAGGAGGCGTGATGAAATATACGTTTTGGCCTGCGTTGGGGAAGATACCCATCATGGTGAGCGCGGCGAAGGAACCCATGGCGCCGCTATCGTCGTTACCTGGTATGCCGACTAAGGTGTCGTTGAACTGCGAGGGGATGTAGAAGCGTGATCGGGTTGCGGAGAGGGCGGGCCGACCAGCGAAGTGGTAGAGATATACCATTAGGAAAGCTTGCTCGTCGCCGATATACAGCAAACCCGAGTCGTGGAGGTACTCGAGACGTTTTACGAAGGTTTCTGGACCGCCGAGGGTCGTTATTAGGTTTGCCATGTCGTGGGGAGCGAAGAATGTGTAGAGCCAGGAACTGCCTTCGTACGTCTCATGGCCATCGGGGTTCAGGTAACAGCTCGTGAAATTCGATAAGGGGGAGCAGAAAATGGGGTCTTGATATCCCCATGTTTGGTTCATGTAGCGAGGTTGTAGGAAACCGACGAAGCCGGTGTCGGTTTCGTTGATGAAGCTTTTTTGATCGGCTTTGAACATGTTCTTCCAGTTCAAACTTCTCTGCGTGTACTTGGCCGTATCGTTCATCTTTCCCATCCCCTTCGCCATCTCTGCAATGCAGAAATCATTGTATGCATACTCGACCGTTCTTGATATCGAGCGTGTTTGAGGCCCGGAGCCTTTGACGTCGTAGTCGTCGGTGGGGATGTATCCGAGGCTCTTCCAACTGTCGAGGCCTCCGCGGCCTTCGATGGCCCAGACCTTAGGCTCGATTTCGGCGTCGGAGATGACGGCTTCGTAGGCTGTGGCCCAGTCGATTCCCGAGGTCAGGTTCTTGAGGTATGCGTCTGCGAGGACGATGTCGGCGTTGCTGCCACCTTGAGTGAAACCTAGGAGTTTCTCCGTGTTAGCACTGACATTCACAAACCAAGTCCCCCAGCACCCCGTCGATGGATCTTTACAGTTGGAATTGGAATAGAGGTCTCACCTTTACAAAACGACATCCTACAGTCCGGCAACTTCCCCTCATGTCGATAAATGTCAATCAACGTCCTGACCATCAACGTCTGACTATGCGGATCCAGCAGCGTGATAAGCGGATGAATACTCCTGAAAGAATCCCAGATGCAGTAAAAGGAGTCGTAGTACGGCTCCGTACTACTCCATCTATAATTCTCACCCGTGTAGTCTTGCGGGCTGATCATACTACGATAGACTCCGCTCCAAAACACCTTTTGCAGTTGCACGCTTGCGCCGCCCGCGTCAATCTCAATCACCGAGAGTTTCTCCTTCCACGCATTCTCGGCGGCTTTGAGTGTCCCGTTGAAATCGAAAGTGGGAATCTCCCTTTCGGCATTCGAGCACGCCCGATCTTCGTTTATAAAACTCAAGCCTACGCGTACCAATATCTGGTTATTATTTGTCGGTGCGCGGAAACGAGCCCATCCGCCTGAAGGCAAGATATACGGTGAATTGTTCACCCCATCTTTCTGCACCCTCAACCCGCTACCTGGCCCAGCTCGATTGTTCTGGAAGAGGCCTGTATCCCTCAACGGGGCCCCTGAGAAATCAATGCAGAAATATGAATGGTACGCCCCCATCCCGAAACTAGGTTCAAATGTGCCACCTCCGGTCATGCGGCCCGTGGAGTTATTCACATTGACTACACCATCTATCCTTGAAAGCGGCAGATCGTTGAGATCGACGAGTATGAAGGGACTCAGCTTGGTGTTTCGTTCGATGGGCTTCTTGGGGAAGGTGAAGCGGTAGAGAGCGGTGTGGTTCGTGACGGTCATCTCAGTGTGAACTGTTGAGTTCAGGGTCAAGGCGAAGTAGCCCGGATGCGCTTCAACGGTGCCGTTTATTCTTTTCGCCGCACGTTCCCAAGAGGCGACTTTGCAGTTCGTGACTTTCTAATGGGCATTAGCTGGGTAAGTTCGCTTTATTCTGTCCCCGGGTCTTCTCCTCCTCTCCAAGAAAGACCTACATCATTCCTGCAGCCCGAATGAGCAAAGATGGGGAAATTCCCGAGGGATGGTGAGCCTCCAGTCCCAGAATCATGCATATGTGAGAAACCGATGATTTCGCTATCGTCGGAAGCGAAACCGCCCTGATTCTCGCCATTGACGTCTGCTACCGCTTTGGCCATGCCTGAGTAGTTTCTTATTAGTTCAGTTCAGTCAATTGGCCAGTTTTGAGCTTACCAAAAGGCAATGTTGCTCCTGGAAATACATGGCCTGGTATCGTCAGCAACTCGCTAGCTTTTCAAGCTTCACGACGCGGTCTTGCCTCCATTCAAAGTTCCAATGAGCGGATTGACAAAATCAAAGCCGCCGCTAGAATGGTTCTGAGCATTCGCAAAGCGCAGCCATTGAGTCACTAAAAAGAGCCCAAGCGCTCGATTCATCCGAGAAACCCTCATCTCAGAAGCTTCTCTCACGGCAGAGCTTGCAGGAACGTAAACAACAGAGAGGAATGAGGAGCTCGCAGGAAGACGAGCTCCTCGAAGGCGAACCCCGCTCTTTTAGAGGGCGGAACTACTCCAGCCATACTTGGCAGGTGACAAAGAGATGGTTACAGCGGAAGGATGTCAGAACATGTTGTTCGCTTTTATCCCGGTGGGAATGTACTGGCAGATTGGATGCGTGGTGATGCAACAAGGCATGGGACGGCTGTGGCTGCGGGGTACTCTAGTGCCGGTAGTAATTGCAGATCCTTCTCCAGCTTCCAATCGGGCATGGACTAGGCTGCATTGGGGTGTGGATAATCTGTTTTATTAGGGACTTTCATATAAGAAGAAGAGATCTGGGTAAATTATATATAGAAGGTTGAAAAAAGATATGTGAAAAGAGAAAACGTCTCTTAGCCTTCCGGGCATATTGCACTGTTCACGCGGGAAGCTGAGCCCATTCAACCTGTGGGAAGCATGCTAGAGAGAGTTCGCGTCTCTGTAAACAGTATCATAGAAAGGCCCAGCCTCTGTCCTGAATGTCTATACCTAAGAAAAACAAAACTTTTAAAACTCCTTAATCCTAACCCAAACTTTTAAAAGTATAGATCCTCTCTCAACTATCCAGCTTCATCAAGCTTAAAAAAAACAGTCTGAAACCCAAGCCCAAGCAAACTCAAAGCCTCCAACCCATCCTTGACGCATCCAGAATTCCCCAAATCTTACTTTTAAGACTTTTAGCGAAGCCAGACTCTTCAAGCTTCCGTCCCAAGCACCACAACACCTCAGCCTCCCACCTATCTAGCTCTATGTCATCCACAAAGGGCTCTTCATCAGCAACCATGTCGCCTTCAGTGACTACTGCAGAGTCCACTTTCAACGAAGATCCTCTTTCTTTTTGGTCGACTACCACAATCTCACCACTCTCCAAAACCTCATATCCATCTTCCCTTAGACTAGCCAACTCTTCTTCTAGGATCTTCGCATAGTCTAATTTCTTCTCTTTCTTAGAATCTTCTTTCTCCTCAGCGACCACCCAACCTTCTCTCTCAACGTGAAACCCATCTGCGCGAAGGGAGGCGAGCTCATCCTTGAGGATGGCCGCATAGTCGATGTTGAGCTTTTCTTCTTCCACCTCATTCTCTTCACCCTCAAAGCAGCCCTCGCACTCCACTTCCCACCCGTCTGCGCGCAGCGACGCGATCTCCTGCTGCAGTATCCTCACATATTCTATCCTCCTCTTTTCCTTCTTCTCCAATTCAGCTGTCCTCTTCCTGTCCATAGCCATATCCAACTCAGACGGTACACGCGCACGGACCTCTTCCAGAGACTTATATTCGGTAGTCTTGCTACCCACGAAAACCGGTTTACGAGGGCAGAGAGGAGCGGGCGGTGGTAAAAGCTGATGTTCAGAATCGCCAGGGAAAGGATCTGGATCGGAACTGGTTTCGGGGGCGTAGCTGAATGGGTCATCGAGCTCTACTTCCTCACTCTCAACTTCTTCCAGCGTGGTTTGATAGAGAGTATTGCGGAAATCAGCTTGCTTATGTTTTTCGGACCAGTAGCTTGCATTAAGGTTCCATGTCCTTAGGCCGGGCAGCCAGAATCCGTCTGTTTGGGTGGGTGGGGTTTGTGGTTCGGGGTGTGAGGGCTTTGGGTTATAGGACGGAGTGCAGTCTAAAGTGGATCCTTTAGATCCATTTTCCTTAACCGTAGTAGCCAGCACTTCATTCTTCTCTTCCTTTGTTCTAGCCTCAGCTTGCTCGGAGAAGGTGAGGGCGGTGTGCATAGATAACTCCACCCCTCCCTTTTCCCAGGCAACAGACTCCAGGTCTTCATCAATCACTTCCTCTAGTCTTGACTCAACCCAACCGGAGCAGTTAGAAGCAGTATACACAACCTCATCTTCATCCTCACTCTCCACCTCAATTATCCGGCCTCCTCCATCCACATCCTCACCCATGATCTCTGGCCTCATACGCATGTATACCTCAAATAGCTTCTAGGCGTCTTTAGCTAGTCCAAAATCTCCTACTGCATAGGCGTAAAAGGCCGACAGACTGGTTGGAGGCATGGTGGAAGAAGGCTTCACATTGCAAGGCTCGGAGGCGTCGGAGGCGGAGCTGGAGGTGACGTACGGCTCAGTAGAGGCCGTCGAGGGTGCAGTGCCGGATTCGGAGGAGAGACTAGAGCGACAAGGGCCATTTCGATTGATTGGGGTGGGCGGGAAGCTTCTGAAAGTAACGTAGGCCTTGACAGCAGTGGTAGACATGAGGTTGGACATTTTGACGATGGTGCTAAATGCCGAAAGTGTGTATGAAGCAGAAGACTGGATGCTAGAAAGCTAGAAAGTATCTGACAGTAGAGTGGAAAAGAATTCTAGAGTTTACAAACTAAAGGTAAGCTAAAGTAGGTTGTGCTGTGTGAGATGTAAGTGAGAAAGTTTGGATTTGGCAGATGACACAAGTTTATGTTGCGGGTCAAAACAGTGAAGGACCACGGGGGTGCAGGAATTATTCGAGCACCCCTCCGAGGTTAGCCCGCAACACTATATCCAGCTCCCTCAGGCCTTAATTCGTACGCCTTATAAAACTCATTGCGCCGCGGAGTATCGTACTCAGTATGTTTTTAACGACGTTTTGGGGTCTTTAGAGGATTCTATATTTTAATTTGGAACGATTTGAATATGTGGTTGTATTTTTAGATTAATGTAGAAGTTGGTGTTTACATGGGAAATCACGTTGTTTTGGTGGGTCGGTAGCACCTCGGAAGGGTGGGGTGCTCGAATAATTCCTGCACCCCCTGTGGACGTTGCGCATAAGGAGGTCACCTGATTTGAACTACCTTCACCGAACTCAATTGTAACCGGTCCTAGCCTTGTTTGCCACGAACCCGTGCTCTACCAACCTAAAAGGCTCCCTCTTCTGCCTCTTCACTCTGGCCTTATCAGGTATTTCATCCTCTTCCCGCCTACGCTTCCCAGCCATCGTCTCCTCTTCTCTAGATGCCATAATGCCGAGTCCCTGAGTGCTGGATGAGAACTGAGTCCACTCTTGCGTCGACTCCTCGTCCGCATCAATGGTCTTCTGAATCTCGTTCACGTCCAAGCGAGCTTGTAATTTGGCAACCCGTAGGGCGACATCTCTGGCGTGACCATCCAGTTGGGCGGCGTCAGGTGGCGCCCACGCTTCACTTGCCATTCGGCTGAGATCTTCCATGCACACTGCATCCTCCCACGTACGATCAGCGTGAATCTTCTGGATGCGAGGGTGGCGTAGCATGTAAAAGCTCTCGTTTGGTACTTTCTCATACCCGCCTCCCAGGATTTCCACAATGAATGGATCTTTGAAAGCAACTTCCATTCGAGGTGCATCAAGAGAATGACAACGAATGACATCAAAAGGCTCAATGTCGCTCTCATCCACCACTTCCTTGCTACGATGATATCCAAGCTCATGAAGCGTTTTCAGATCATGCTTCTGAATACAGTGGTCGAAGCAGATAACCGCAACAATCTTGAACTGTCGCTTCGCGCCCAGTGAGAGAGCGGCCTTGTTTGTCAGGCAACCGATGTGAAAATGTGTCCACCGTAGGTTTCGAATGCTTGATCTCGCGGCAATCTGAGCATTGTAACTGGCGCCAACCACCGAAAAGTCTCCGAGGTCTCGCTGACCGCCCATATCACCTAGATAGTCCTTCTTCAGTTTGATGAAGAATCCAGGTTGTCCTTGACCTGGCGCGGAAAGAAGTGGGAAGTACGGCGCGTGAAGAGGTTTCAAGACGCAGCCCTCGTTACGATGAGCTAACGTTCGAGCAAAGACAGATTTGAGATCGTCAATACCACCTGGATGCTTGAAGTCGAGCAGTGTCCACTCAGAGCGCATGGCGCGTCCTGGTATGTAGGTGATAAGTTTCCTCAGCAGGTCTCGTCGCTCTTGGAGGCCGCGTCCCATGACCCGATGCTCATCAAGGAGTAGTACGTCGAAGAATACGATCATCAGATGCTCGAATTCATGCGGTCTGCGAACAATTAGTTATTTCGTTGGCCACAGGAGGGAAGAAAAGACTCACAACGAATCTTGATCCGTCCCTAGCCACGAACCAGAACGGGAGATATGCTTTCGTAACTTATGGAACTCGATAATCTTCTCATCCTATTAGAAGTCAGAACACCATGCTTCAAAAATTGAAGGTGAAGTGTTATGTCGGCTTTGCCGACAATGAAGAGCGTTACCTTGTCACTATATACGACGAGTTCGCCGAGAACCATGCACTTCTGCTTGATCAAGCAGTCAGACTGTCCTATGCGGAGAGACTCTCGAATGGCGCTACAACTAGTGAGCTAAGATCCGTAACATCTCGCCGAATAGAGTAAACTTACGCTTTCACAGCTCGGCGATCATGGGTAGCATCTTTCCCGTTTTTGGAAAATATTTGTATAGAGTCGAAGCCTTTGCTTAGGTCTATATGGATTTCACAGTATTCTATACATATCAGTATACAAGATTGGAAGTATGAGGACGAGAATTGAAGACGTACCACCATCGTATTTAACCTCAGCAGCCCAAGCTCGATTGCCTGTCATGTTAAACAAGTGCTTGAAAGACTGCAGTTTGTTAGCAAGCAAGTAGCACGCGCAAGCACAGATGACCCACCCAAGCTTTCTGGAATGTCGGACGACCCACTTTGATGCCCACAACGGGCATCAATTGCTTGCCAGCTTCTGCACGTATGCGCTGCTGTGACCCAAAATCTGGGTTTGATGGGTACTTTGCGAGTGACCCTTTGAGCAAAGCGAAGACAGCGTCGAAATCATTCTGGAACTTAAGTAGGTCCGGGATAAGAAAGTGGAACTGCTTCAACACGAGGTCCTCAACCAGCTGAACGGTACAAAAGTCATTCAGGATGAGCCGAACAAGCCACTTGGATTCCCAAGAATCTTGTTTGAAAAACAGACCCTTGAGGAGCTCATCGGTATTGACATTCCAATTCCTCTGTGCTTGAATGGCTGGACTTGAGAAACGATTCTTGGCTGCCATTTGTTGCAACAGGTAATCCAGCTCTTTGATCGATGTATATCGTTTCTTAAAATTTGTACCATCCCAGTTCTTCATGGCTCGCTCGGCACAAATCCCCAAATCTCCATTGCCACGCTCATTCCATTGAAGAAGGATAGTTTTTCGCCATTGGCTGAAATTGAGAAGTTTTACAATTTTCTTCTCTAGCGATTTGGCCTGGATGCCGTAGACGCGGTCTTTCCGACGATGGGGCAATAGTATGGACAAGACAGCACCGCCATCGATGCTATGATCATCGATAGCATCTCGGTGCTCCGCAAACCATTTAGTGATTATGTCTTCGATCCGCTGTTTCTCTACATCTGGGGCAAGTCGACGTTCGCGGGTCGTAATCTTTTCGATGGATTCCAATAGGCGGCAAATATCATTGAACGTAAGAGCCATTACGGTATTAAGAAAGGGGTATCTCAAAGGATAATGAAAACCAATAGAAGGGGTGTCGATTTACAGGGGATCCAAACAGGAACAGGGCTTCCAATTGCGAAGATCCGTTGGAAATAAAGAGTGGGTATCAAGTTGTCCGGTAGTAGTGCCTGGGATACTAACCAAGAAGGAGAATTGTCTAATTCGAACACAGCACCGAGGTTTAGGGATGAGCACAGTTTCAGTGAATCTGCCTCCTAGCACGAACATACCCGAAACGAAGGAGAATGAGCCGCTACTCAAGCGTCACTTGAAGTGATTACTCACTCGATTCACAAACCGAAGGGTGGTTCTGAAGCTGAAGTGTTATTCAATTCACCCAGCGTTGTCCAAAGCGGCTGGCCAGTGTCTCTGGGCAGCTCTCCAATTGAGATGAGAAGACAGACTTCGAAAAGGATGCTAATCGCCCCAAGGCAACTGTCACCGTGGCTGAGGGGTCTTCCGAATTGCCTCCGAATGTCTGAGTTGAGGTATCACAGATCGGCGACGTATCCGATCGTGTCCAGGTAAAATAGATATTCCAGGTAAAGATATGGGTGGAGAAGGAATACGCACTTGAGCTGAGTTCATCCAGAGCTGCATCATAGAAGACTGCTCTCAACGATTTTCGAATTTGGAGTCTAAATGGACCAAGAAAGGTGACCTCCTCTACCGTCCCAAACGCCCTCGCTAACCGCTCAATATGGGCGAGGAATTGGGGCGTCAACGAATCAATAACAAAGTAATATCAGCAAGGCTGTCTGAAGAGTTACATTGGACGATGAAAGATGTGGTGAGACTCGAGACAGATGAAAGACGAGAGGGCAGTCCGGCAGTTTTGATGAAGAGAAGGAGCACGCGCCAGACTCGCTTTGTGTCTCCACAAAGAAAGCGCGCTAATGCACGCCATCATCTGATTCTTTGCATTGATCCTTCCGTTTTTGGCTTGTCCATATCTGGTACTGTGCCAATCGCCTCGTCGGACAACCTTGGAAGGCATTGATGAATCATGCCTCAATATTCAGGCACGCTGACTTACTACTGCAATGCTGTTGACAGGAGAATAGAAAGGATGGAGTTGGTCTGTCAAGGAATCCGAAGACCGATCTTTTATGAGCGGGAGGATTGTGGCCGAGCTCCGCATACGTCAACCATTTCGACCAACGTTGGAGTGCTGATTCCGAACCACAAACATCGCCATGATCCGAGGCCCGGCTTCGAAATGATTCTTTCTTCACTTCTCTATATCTGACCTCTCGCACTTGCAATTGATATATTTACAGCTTCGCAGGTCGAGCGTAAATCCCCCTTCAATCCCGCAAACAACAGCATCAATCCAGTGCTTCAGTCCACCAACCGTCCTCATTACTTGCATTGCACCACAGCACTCCAACCCTTCCTTCAAAGCATCTAATACAACTTCCATACGCCAGACACAGCGTACTGGCCTACCAAAATGTCCGACAAAGACCCCCGCTCCGAAGCCTCCAAGAAGCGCGACCTCATCTCCCGTGGCGTCTACACTCCCACGCCCCTCGGCACCGCTCTTTTCTTCATCCTACGCGGCATCGATCCCCTCCTCCAATATTCCATTCTCCGTGGCGGCGGCATCGGCACCTCCTTCCTCCACAAACTAGGCCTAAACACCCTCACACCCGGTCTACCAGCCCGTACTGGCATACCCTTGATTGATGGATTAGAGTTATCGCCTTACAGAATGGTGCTCCTAGCTATGTCAACCGGCAGCATGGTCAAACAAAACATCTGGCTGACATTCCTATCCGGCGAACCCATGCCCCCCAGCGCCGCCATCATCGTGAGCGCATTCAACACGCTGGTGAACACACTCAACAACATGCTCTTCCTCATCCCCGCCACCTCCGCCTCCCGCGACTCCGACGCCTTATTCCCGCAATGGCCGCTCATGGTCGGCGCGAGCATGTACACAGTCGGCATCCTCACCGAACTGGTCTCCGAAATCCAACGGAAACGATTTAAATCTGATCCTAAGAATAAAGGGAAGCCGTATACGGGCGGCTTGTGGCAGTTAGCAAGACATATCAATTACGGAGCGTACAGTGTTTGGCGTGGGGGCTATGCGCTTGCGGCTGGAGGATGGATCTGGGGTGGGGTCTTCTTCTCGTTTCAAATGTATGATTTTGCTACGAGGGGGGTGCCGATTTTGGATGAGTATTGTACGTCCAGATACGGTGAGGATTGGGCGAACTTCAAGAAGAATGTTAAATGGAGGTTGTTGCCCGGAATTTACTAAGGGAGGTGTTTGGAAGTGGATGGACATCAGGCGCGGAAACTCGAGGAAATACTATGGATTAAAATGAGCACGAAGAAATAACAAAACGAATGGATCTTCATGTTTCGAGTCACACGGGTGGTGTCATAATTCATCGTTTTCGGAGTGTTTGTCCCAACCCACCATTTTCTTTACAACTAGCCTACAGAGCCCATTTAGACTGTGGGAAACGCATGAAAGCCAGTTGCCCTCTGCGAGACTACCCAGAAACTGTCACATAGATAGGCGCTTTCTAGACATGTACCGTCAAAGGACTTCACAGTACAACCGATATTGACACCCACCATAAGTCCATCTCTCTATTCGCATCTCTTCCCCTCGCGTCTTGCAGTGCTTAGCCTCTAGCAGAGCGCATTGAATTCTTAGGTTTCCCCCTCGTTCTCAACTAACTTAAACTTCTTAGCCTTTGCATCACTGCTAATGCTATCTCTTATGCCGAGTCAACTCCGGTCTACATCTAATACCGTGTTAAAAGCCTCTTAATTAAGAAATGCCGTCTTGTAATATAAAGTCTTTAATATATGCATACTCAGGGCCAAATCCTGACCCTTTTCGATGATCCAGAAATAACAACTTCCTCTTCCGACCCCATGCAACCCCAACTCCGGGCTATGGTCAGCCTTCAAATGCCCCGGTATGACTCGTATGACTGCCAAATCCTTCCATGGAAAGCATGCAGATTCTCTAGTACACAAGGAATATGTCGTCGTAGACATGGTACCTGATCCTGATTCACTTTGATTATATTAAGCCATCGCAGCTACTCCGAAACCATGCTGTGGATCATTTGTTCGTCCGGTATTGCGGATGCTATTCTTATTCCAGTACGCGGGATTGATGATTGCCTCTATTTTTTGAAGTTGTTCTATAATTTACAACTTTGGATACTTGGATATAACTGCTTTACCGCGTTCAAGTTATATGGTTTGAATATATGTACCGGCTCGGAGTTGGCCCGGAATTTGCTTGATGTAGTTTTATCTCCAGTGGACCTTATTTCACAGAGGCTGCCGACGATGCCCGGAGAACGTCGAATAGGTTTGCATTGCTTCATTTGTCTGTAACGTGTGACTTCAGATCATGTAAGTCCTTCCATTGTCATTGATCTTTCAGTGTGATACTTATCCCGTTAAGGCTGCATCGTGACCCGGAGTAGATCGAATAGGTCTGAATTGCTTCGTTTGGCTGCAAGATGCGGGTGACTTTAGATAATGTAAGTCTCTAAAGTGTCATTATGCTTAGTGTGATCCTTATCCCGCCAACGCTGCGTCGACGCCCGGAGTAGGATGTATGTGGCTGCATTACTTTAATGGCTTCAAGGTACACACAATTTTGCATCATGCAGCTCCTTGAAGTATCGGCAATGCTGCTTTGATTTAATAACCAGCGAAGGCTGCGTCGATGCCCGGAGTAAGTTGTATGGGCGTGCTTTGCTTTATTACTGCAATCTGGAAGTCTGCTTGCATTGTGTAGGTGCTTGAAGTATCGGCAATGTTGTTTTGATTTATCGTGTTCAAGTGAGGCTGCGTCAATGGAAAGCAGTGGCTTATAGCGGATGACTGGCTAGTCGAACGCTAATGTGGTTGGTAAGGCTGAGGGATCTGTAAGTCATGAGTAATCATCGACTCTCGGGCCGTCAATTTTGAGATTACGGATTTTTGGAACATGGGGAATACAGTATCGTGAGAGAATAGCACGAGAGCGGGAGGGAGAAAATGCGGGCCGTACTAGATACCTAACTACGCAGGTAAGAAGTTGAAAGCTGGTGAGTAAGCAGATGCATAGACTTGTGGCGTTGAGTGATATTGAATGGTTTTTGATATGATTGCAATGAGTGGGTTTGGTAAGGATGAAGAAAATTCGAAGATATTACTGGAAAGAGTAAATGACGATCCATCATCATGCAAGTTCTTAGATGAAGGGGGGCGAAAGCCAAAGAGAAGCACAGTGGGTGTCATCAACCTCGTAATAGCTCTTCTCGCTATCTATGTGCAATCTTTAGCCTTGATAATGTGGTCCTAGAGGAGTATCTGACCCTTAGCGGACATCAAGAATGTCGTGCACATAGGCTTTTGTTGTTGTATATGCAGGAAATATGAACCCGGAATCTAACGATATACCACACCTATTGTGTGAATGGTCGGAATAAAAAGCCGTATCTTCCTGCAGGTGCTAGTCGAACGGGCCGAATTGTGGTGGAGATACAGTTCTGAAGAGTACCTAGATGCGGGAGAAAGTCCAGGTGCGCTTGATATAGGTATGAGTCGATGATGAAGAGATGTTGAACTTCTCGCAGATCACTGCTATCTCTAGTAATTCCTTTTGCAGTTACCTTTGCACATATCTCGGTTCCCCTCCCTGGACCCTTAAACTACAGAGGTGAGGGTGTGGTGGGGTAGTTCTTTGAGGTTGACAGACAAAATGTGGTTGGTTATAGAGGAGTGGGGTCCACGGATTGTTCAACGTCGCACACCTACACCATGGGAAACTATTTCGTGATGGATTGGACGTTTTCGGCGGGAGATGAACAAAGTACGAGAAACTTCGCAGTAGTGAATTCGCGATTTACAATTAGCGAGTACGTAATGATGGTGGAATGAAGTTGTTTGATGGTATATCGTGAGTGACAGCGCATTACACTTACCTAGGTACATGCCCAGCGAAGCGCACAGATGCTAAGTTGGTATGTAGCGAAAGGTAAACGCCGTGTGAGGTGATGAATGGCAACGGCTCAACGGCGGCAAGCAAAAAGCTTCGTGGCTGCGGTAGTGTGCTTGCCGACAGAAACGTGGCTGAATGAAAGGTCAAACTAACAGTGATGACTTGTTTGATAGTCAGCGAAAGCAGTGATAGTGGCTGTTGAGACGTCCGAAAGAAGAGCAGCGGGTGGTTTAGCAAGCCAAAAGGGAAATTTGCTTGGAGGCGTAGAGCCTACCACGTTCTCGCCCTCAGTGGGGGACACGATCACAGATCGTGCATGCAGAGGACGCAGGCTTGTTGGTTATCTTAGCGAGCGGCTCAAGCGGCCCTTGCTGGGATCGTTCCAACCTGATGAAAGGGTCGAAACAAGGAGCGTGTTGCAAACCGAACGACTTGCCTTGCAGGAACTGGGTTTTCCCTCGCCTGGGACATCCGTAAGCGCATCTCTCATGGGTCCTTATCAGCGGAGAAACAATGAACATGGGATTCATCGAAGCCAGGGCGATTCTGGACTCCGAAATTCCCTCTTTCAGCCACGACACATGCAGCAGCCCAGCGCATTCACACCGTACCCAGCGAGAGTCATACGAGCGAGCGAAGGAGTTATGATAGCGGAGAGGCTCCCGAGCATGATGCGGGGAGGACGCCGAGAACCAACAGGGCCGTGCAGGCGCATCATTCTCCTGGGCCATTCGCTGCTTTGAAGCCAAGTTGCCGCTTGGATGGTTGATGCAACCTTGTTCGGCCCTGGTCGTCATGTAGCTCGAACGGCGGCCAAGTCCATCTGACGACTTCGCCTTGGACAGATACTCCATATACGGAGTGGCAGATAGTAGTAGCAATACCCGGCCGCACCATAGTTGGCCGGATTAAGCGCTTGAAAAATTGTTCCGCTAATCGTCGACTGAACTGCGAGGTCAAGGCGAGCGGAGGGCAGCGCATAGGTGAGCATATCATTCGTCGGGAACACGAGGAAGGGGTTGAGATGGTCCTGGCCCGATAGATGAAGACTTGCGAAGTTGCGAGTTGTCTGTCGTCATTTTTGTGGAACCAGCAGAACGGTTCGCATCAGCGATCGTGATGAAGGTGAGTTACTTGGAGATGGTTGTGCCTGTGGCTCCATAAATCAGATATCTGCACACCTGCACGTCGAGCCTTCTTCCGCAATTCCTCCCGCTTACTGCATCCCAAAACCAACTACTGCGGATAAAGAACATCGCAAGCGCGGGGTGACGCCGAATCCGTGTGAAGTAATAATAAGCTCAATCCCTCTGGAGTTTCGCCAGTTCCTCAGCTTCTCAGCTCTGTCTGAAATTCCTAGCGTCGCCGGAGTCGCTCGTCGAAACAGGTCCTCTAGAGAAGCATCAGGTCAGCCTTCGAATCTTTTCCCACACCTTTCTGCATCACAATACGCCGTGCTAGCAATGGCATTGGCTCAATGCGGCCGTCAGCTTTCCACTCGCAGGAAGGGCTGCTCGTTTACGCCCGCGGCTGATTTATTTTAGTATCGTATCAGACTATTGACTACAAAGCCGCCATTCTCGTGGCATGCCATTCTCTTCTAATATACCCAAAGCCCGCGCCTCCCCCGACTGCAACTGTCCTCTACCACGTATACGAGAATTTCAACCCTCTTACAAAGGCCCACATAACTGCTGACGCCGGAACGAGCGGTGGCGATCGCAATCCCCATTCCAGCTGAGCGTGATTAGCGACTCGACGAAAACGTCGCTCAGCAGCCGCATCTCAAAGCACGGACAATTGGCCTACATATCTCCACCTTGCAGCCGTCCAGAAACGACTCACCACCACCCGAAACACGCCTGCACCCTTCATCTCTACAAAGCAAAGACATTGCGCCTTACTTCCTGCGCCTGCTAGACATTTCTTTCCGCCTGTTTCACTCTATCTGGCTTTACAATGTCCACGATGGTGGACCGCCCGCAGCAGTTTGGGCCAGCTTTCCACCGAAAGCCCCTCCCACAGCCAGGGCCGAACGCTCACCCTGCACAATCATTCACGCAGATTGTCCCTGATCACCAACTACAAAGCGGTCACAGTCGCACACGAACCTCCTCCTCCAACGTGTTCCCCCAGATCACCGCATCGCCGATCCAAACATACACCTCTACCATGCAGCCACAATATCAGTCACAGTCTCAATACCAGCAGAGTACCCGAAGAACGCTCTCTAATGCTACAAGCTCCACCACCTCCACAAATCAAAGCGGTGGGCTCACTCGAACCAACTCGGGCCTTCGAAGGTCATCATCCACTCGATCTGGGAATTCGCCGAGTAGCTATGTCGCACTCATGCGAAAGCAAAAGGCGACAGTGTGGTGTGATAGGGCACAATATGAGGATCCACGAATGCAAGCCCAACAAAGAGCTGCAAAGATGAGGGCACTACAGGAAGTTGCAGGCGGACACAATCACTCAAGCGGGAGGACGTCAACCTCATCCAGTGTTGCGGCAGGAGTACGATCGAAGATCAGACATCACGGAGCACCGAAGGCTTCCCTGTATGCACCTGCCAATCTAGCTGGTACTGGAGTGCCAATGCGCCTAAGTGCCAGTGAGGTGGATGAGGGAGACAGTGAAGACGCAGACAGCCTCCAGCAGAAGAATCTATATCATCACCGAACGGGCAGCGGCCGAAGCTCGCTGGGCTCAGGGAGGAGAGTGCAGTACGCCAATCCACAAGGACGACTGAGCACGAGTAGTACACCCCCAAGCGGCCACAACAGCAGCCCCTCAGAAGGTATGGGCGACTTGCTAGAGGAGGAGACACCCGTACCGGGTAACTACCAATCCCGCGACTACTTCACCGAGCCAACTAAGACGGGCCTTTCTGGCGGTAGCGGCAGTTCAGGGGAAAGAGAGAACAGTTTCGGAAACCTAGGGCAAATGCCTCAGCATGCACCTCCAAAAGTCGAAGAGTACCGGAAGACGTCCGAGGAGCTAAGGAGAAGAGGCAGTGTTGACGATCGCACAATGACTATGAGTGGAGCAGGACGTCTTTACATTGCTAATCCCGATTTGAGCGACTGAGGGACTTTTCGTTGGTGTTTGCGGCGTTTTGAACCCCATTGGGAAATCTAGCATTGCATGTTTGGGATCACTCTATGCTTCAACGCTATTTAGCAATTGCATAGACAACTTTCTGTTATCACTATCTGAGAGAGGGGCATTTATGAATTGGGGCCTGGTCGCTCGCTGGTTTTGGATTTCGTACATGTAATGGTGGCCTTGTTCAGCTTATCCAGGAGCTGGTAGCAACAATTGAATTGAGTGCATGGCAATGCGATAATTATTCTCGCTACTTCATGCGCCTCAGGTTCCGAATCTATGAAACAGTACTCCTTATGACATCAGTGTATAATATATTTTTAGAGGAATGTTTCACGACAAACACAGACGATTTTGCCGATCATATGTTCCCCTGCCAAGCTTCGGCGTAGGGTTACGATTTTCACCCGCATTTCCACCACGGCGCTGGAGTTGCACCCTTCGGAATCGCAATTCAAGGGATCCCAGCCCAATCGGGCACGGTCTTTGATTTTTCAAATTCAAACTTCACACCGAGCTCATCCGCCACAATGGCTCGAATGAACGGAGAAGCAAGATATGCCAATGGCGCCGCACAGGGACGGAAGCTCGCCAATGGCCAATCAAGCAGGCAGAAAACAGACTACAGCAGATGGCGATTGCTAGACGACCACGGCTGTCAGACATGGCATTATCTCGACACAGAAGAAGAAGCAAAGGAATGGCCTCAAAGCACAGCAGATAAGTACTTTCTGGGACTGGATACCGTAAGTGGCGCACTAAGCACTAAAAACCTCGCAGTATCCACTGTCCTGACGCGTTTGTAGAATTTACCAGGCCTCCCTCCGGCGCATAAACCACTCGAGTCCGCGGACAACGCCCTGTCCTTCTTCTCTAAGCTCCAACTACCTCCAGGAAACTGGGCGTGCGAATATGGAGGACCAATGTTTCTTCTTCCGGGTCTAGTCATCACCTGGTATGTGACTGAGACGCCAATACCGGAAGCATATAAGATTGAGATCAAGAACTACCTATACGCGCGGCAACATCCTGAGGATGGCGGGTGGGGCCTCCACATTGAGGGTGATAGCTCAGTGTTCGGAACAGCATTGAATTACACGGTAATGAGGCTGTTGGGCGCGAGTGCTGAGGATCCACGTCTGGTGAAAGCCAGAGGACTATTACATCGAATGGGTGGGGCAATGTACGGACCACATTGGGCAAAATTCTGGCTCAGTGTTTTGGGAGTCATGCCATGGGATGTTGTAAATCCTGTACCGCCTGAATTATGGTATGCCGTATCACTGCTTGAGCTTAGGACAGTGGCTCTAACGAAATACTCACTCCAGGCTTTTGCCCGACTGGGTCCCAATTGCCCCTTGGCGATGGTGGATACACATGCGTCAAGTCTTCCTTCCCATGACATTCGTGTACTCAAAGCGCTGGTCATATCGTGGTGACGATTTGACGCGTCAGCTTCGGGACGAACTCTTCGCTCAACCTTACGAAAGCATCGAATTCTCTTCGCACCGAAATAGCATATCCCCTCGAGATAATTACCATCCAAAAACATGGATACTGAATCTCATAAACTGGATCTTGATCTTCATCTGGATTCCATATCTACGAACAGATGCTCTGGTCAAGAGAGCGGAGGACTGGGTATGGTGGTTAATACAAGCCGAGGATGAGAACACTGAGTACTCTAATCTGGGCCCTGTCAACGGACCGATGAATATGCTGTGTTGCTACATAAAAGAAGGACCAGACTCGTACTCATTCCGTGAACACCGTAAAACGGTTCTGGAATTCTTGTGGGTGAAGGATGAAGGCATGCTCATGAACGGCACAAACGGCGTACAGAGCTGGGATACTTCTTTTCTCATCCGAGCAGCGGTTGATGCAGGCTTCGCGGAAGACCCCAAATGGCAGCCCATGCTTGTTAAAGCTCTTGAATTCCTAGAAGACCAACAGATCAGAGAAGAATGTAGAGATCAGCACATGTGCTACCGTCAACAACGGAAAGGCGCCTGGGGCTTCAGTACAAAAAAGCAGGGCTACGCCGTCTCGGACTGCACATCAGAAGGTCTCAAAGCCGTTTTAACGCTTCAAAGTCTCCCAGGCTACCCGACACTGGTTGACGAGCGTCGCCAAAAGGACGCAATAGATGTCCTCCTTACCATGCAAAACGCCTCTGGAGGCTGCGCATCCTACGAACCCCAGCGCGGTTCAGAATTATTGGAATACCTCAACGCAGCCGAAGTCTTCGGCCGCATCATGGTCGAGTACGATTACCCAGAATGCACCACGGCTGTCATCACAGCGCTCACAATGTTCTCGAAACACTATCCCGATTACCGCAGAGATGACATTGCAGCTTTCAAAGCTCGAGCTGTAGACTATATCCGCAAAGCCCAGCGTCCAGATGGAAGCTGGTATGGTAGCTGGGGCATCTGCTTTACCTACGCTGCCATGTTCGCTCTGGAAGCTATTGCGTGCGTCGGTGAGACATATGCTGCTTCTGAGCGCTCCAGACGCGGATGCCAGTTCCTCCTCGATCGTCAGAAGGAGGATGGTGGGTGGGGTGAAACCTACCGTAGTTGTGAGACAGGCGAGTATTGCCAACATGAGCAGAGTCAGGTCGTTCAAACAGCCTGGGCCGTCATTGCGCTTTTGGAGGCAGAGTTTCCGGACCCGGAGCCCCTGAAGAAGGCGCTCAGAATGATCATGAGCAGGCAGATGCGGAATGGGGAATGGAAGCAAGAAGCGATTGAGGGGGTGTTTAATAAGTCCTGGTGAGTGCTCCCATCGACGCAATGGAGGAATGAATAGAAGCTAACAGGCGCAGCATGATCTCGTATCCGAACTACAAGTTCATCTTTCCGATTAAGGCTCTGGGCATGTTTGCGAAGAGGTTTGGAAATATTGATCTCATCTAAATGAACCAAATACCTTCGCTCGGATCTCACCTCAGCTACAACAGAGTCTCTACACGTACAATATTTCTGGTATTCGCTAAGGGTCAGATACTCCTCTAGATTCACATTACTAAGGTCAAACAGGGTATGCGGACAGTGAGGAGAGTCGTTACGAGGATGGTGCGTAGCCGAATAGGGTCAATCTCCGTGAGTCCACGCTGGTAATACACCATCTAAGCGAACTGCTAAAGACAGCGCAATGTAGCCTGAAGATATATGTGCTTGTTGGAGGTCTATGAATTAGATGAATGTAATGGATCGAATATGATTCAAAAATATATGTCTTAGTGATGAATTCGTGAAACAAAGAAAAAGCAATTCATTGATTCCTCGCTATTTTAAGTGCTATCACATGCGCACGCGAATTTCCCCTCGCGGAATTTCCCCGTACACCACCAATTTAGCTTGAGGAAGCAGTAAGTGGGTAGGTAGTTCGACCTCAGTTGTACGAGTATGTCGCAAGAGATGGCGGACACGATGGAGTTACGCGCTTCTGAGGAGGAGCAGTTCACTGCGCTGAAGGATGACATTTACGATGTGAGTTATCACATTTCGCGTTTTGAGTTTAAGGTGCCACCACTTCCGCGTTCCCCGTCGAGTTGTGCTTTTTGTGAAAGACGATCACCAGGGTTGACCAATCCACAAGGACCCTTCACTGCTATCACAATACTTAATGCAGCGTGCCGGCAACAAAAGAGATTCACTGTCCGAGCAAGTAGTCGGGCCGGTGGGTGCATCTCAACCGTCGCCGACGATAACCTACCCTTCACCTCGAAACTTTCCACGCGACCAGCCGATATCGCGACGCGCAGTTGCATCCGCAAAGCATGTCATTCCGCGCCTGGCTCCGTCCAAAACAGCACCTGCGCCGGGCAACCCTATGGACCATCCGCCGTTAAAGATGGCTCAATCGTACGCCTTTGGGGCTGTCGATGCGCCTGGCGATACACAGCCCGATTCTCAGATATACAGGAATTATACAAGTGTGGTTATATCGGAAGACAGCATTGTCAATGGAGCACTCCATGCTGTGGCAACAGATGAGACACCTACAGATCCAACCGACATACTCGACCATTCAGATCAAGACCGTCTGGATCATCATAGCTCACCCACGACCTACAATGGCGATGTGGATGGACTTATTGAGAGTCAATTTCGAGCGGACAATCCCACGTCCCCGCTCAAGTTCATGCTGCCTGAGACACCTGCAATGGCTGGGAGGAAACGAAATAATCAGGGAGAGATAATGAGCTCAGCATTGAAGACTACTCCTGGGACTACATTGACGGCTGCTTTCTTTGGCAGTGGTCTTCCCGACGCTGGAGGGCCTGCCATGGGTCTTACGCAGATCTTCAATGCCACTCAGGGCGCTACCTCTCCTCTACCAAATGCCCCTCGATCCGATCCCGTGTTCCAGCGACCGTCTCCGAACTTTGCCAATGGGCGACAGTCGACCCCCCTTCCAATAACATCATCACCTAGCAAGCTCTATCGCACCGATCCTTCGCGAGCCACGACGGAACCCCGAGACGATTATGTGACAATGAAGGAGTCTCAGGAACTACGGGAGCGACGACAGCAGGCAGAATTGGAGTTACAACAATTGAGAGCTAAGGATACTGGTGAGGATGACAATTGGGATGACGAGCCGACAGCGGCAGAGCGTAGAGCTGCTGTGAAGAGGGCAAAGGCAAAATTAGAGCGGGAGACGAAAGAATCATATGCTAGGATTAAGGCGCCTTCTAGGGAGCCTGAACAGCGGACTGGTGGGCGTAGAAAACCGGTCTTGCTATCGAGTGATGCAGCCTACACTTCGCCAGCCCGTTCTTATAGGAAGACCCGACAGGGCATGGCAATCTATGACGGGCCGCATGAGGACGACGAGTCTGACGATGACTCGGTCGATGAGCTCGCTATAGTCCCTGTGAGTTCTATCCGATCAAGGATATCCTCTGGTAGGGAGAGTGGCGTTCAAGTCCCAAACACATCTTCACGTCCTGGCAAATTGACTTCCATCCTTCGAGCCCAGAGTGTCAGTCCGATTCCACCGCAGATACGCGGCGAACTCAGGATTAGCCAGATAAGGGCTACGGCATCGCAGGGCGAACGTCCGTCGCAGGCGCGAAGTAGAGGTTTGCGCAGCACTCAGACCTCTGCAATTGCGGACTCACAGCCCGATGTCGTGGGCGAGCCCGAAAGTCTTCCTCCTCGTAGACCTCCCGAAACTTCGTCGATCGGCATTGAAGACCCGATCCCTCAACCGCGACCCAAGCGAAAATCGGTGCGCGATAGTCAGGTCTCTTCTTCCATACCCCTGCATCCTCCATCGACGAGTCAGATCCCAGACGACGAAGACGAAGACCGTATGCCCAGCAGCCCACCTGTTGCGTTTGATGAGCATTCTGAGGGAGAGCATGAAGTAGAAGGTGGTCCCGACGAAGGTGAAGATGGTGGGGCATTTGTCAGTGAAGACATGGAGCTTGTGAATGATCATGAGATCCAGGAGACTGAAGAATATAGAGACCTTCCTGATACAGACGTAGAGGGGCATATGATTCAGTCTAGTCAACCTGAGTCTGTGCGTGAGGGTGAAGCGGTGAATGCCAAGAGCGGTCTCAGGAAACGTCAATCAACAATACCCGAATCTGATTCACTCGACGAGCCAGAACTCATTGTCTACGAACCTACAAATACCCAAGTCTCCTCGAACCCTCACACTGCTGATTCTACCGCGAACAAGACAGGTAATAGTGCCGTACAACCTCAAACTAACAGCACCGAACCTTTCCACACTGCACACTCTCACTTGTCAGTTTCGCCACAGAAGAAGATGTCTTCAACTCAAGATTCTACGGCTGGAAGCGTTGGCAAAAGCCCTCGCGTTACCAGGCTCCGCAAACTCACAGACATTGCTAACGATCCTGAGACTCAACGTTCAACGTCCATGGAAGAGGTGGAAATGCCCGACTTGGACATGCTGAATGAAGGATACGATGACTTTGACCGGATTCTGTCGGGTTCTTCACCCGTACAGCCTACGAAAAAGAAACGCAAAATCGTATACAGCGCCAAGGCTAAGAGAAGCCCGATGAAGCAGGCCAATCTGCTTCTCACTGCAACCCCTTCACCAGCGAAGGAAAGTAATCATTCTCCGGCGGATACACCTCCATCAGCTCGCAAGCGAGAAGCAGACGGCGCACTTGCTGCGGCACAAGCCAGGGAAGCGGCTGTCTTCACCAAACCTGCTGTTCTAAAGTCTGGAAAGCTTGCTCGGCCGACGAAGCAGATGCCAGCGAAAAAGAACGGTCTCAAGCGTGTCACGTCCAATTCCGCTAAATCGAAGCCGCGTGCGTCCCTCGCTTCTGAAGTTGCGGAGACACCTCAATCGAAGGCTTCTGATACCAGAGATGACTCGAACACCAATGGCGACGTTGATATGGCAGATTCCGCGGTTCAGGCTGAAATTGAAGGCGCTGACGATATCATCCGTGAAGGATCTCACCGGGCTGAAATTGCGAGTGAGCACGTGGGGGAAGTCGTAGGGGAACCCGCTACAGAAATACTCGTTCCTAACCGCGTGTTTGCACGATGGCCATCAAACATGTCATTCTATCCGGCGACTTGCCTGGGTCGTGCCGAGGGCAACCTCCTCACTCTTAGATGGGATGATACTAATGTTTCGACACTGGATCTCATGTTCGTGAGAAGCTTGGATCTTCAGGTTGGTGATCTCGTCAAAGTAAATCTGCCCAACATGCGTAGCCACGCGTATGTTATTGCTGGATTCAAGGACAAGATCGGAGGCGGAGAAGAATATCCTCTGACTGACACTCATGGACACAAGACGGTTATACTGGAAGAGAAACAGCGAGAGAGCCTTCCTAAAGCTGCTAGCAAAGTAGCCAAGAAGACCGTAGAGGTCCCTGTCGCAAACATCTACCTTACCACAAACTTGTGGAGCAGGTTCAAAAACCGCACATACACATATCAAGGAATTCATCCGGGGGGAACACCCCGACCACAGACGCCGTCCGTTGCTCCATCGGTACCAGATACTCCCAAGTCGCGCTCTCGGCGTAATCCACTGATGGCTCTGGGTTCCATCTATCGAGCTCCCTCCGTTGTCTCCAGTGTCCTCAACACAGGCATCTTCGCAAATATGGCCTTCGCGGTGACTTTCACTCAAGACAGCTCCGATCGAGACGCCATTACCTCTCTCATTACGAACAATGGCGGTCGGATCCTGGATCCAGGTTTCGAGACACTCTTCGAAGAACCATCGCCTACAACAATCAATCCTGCTAGTCCTGCCAAAGCGACTTCGAAAGGCAAAGCCAAGGCTAATGAGACTGATGAGGAACGGTTGACCTTGAAGCCTGAGTATAGTAACCTCGGGTTCGTGGCACTGATAACGGATAACCATTCTCGAAGAACGAAATACATGCAGGCGCTGGCTCTGAACATCCCCTGTTTGCATTACCGCTGGCTCCGCGACTCCATCGCCCGGTCCACCGTCCTCCCCTTCTCAAAATACCTTCTCCCAGCTGGCATCTCCACCTTCCTCGGAAACAACGTACGCTCGCGCACCCTCCCATCTTACGATCCCACCTCCCCCGAAGCCACGTTCACCGAGGTAATGAACCGCCGCGAGAAGCTGCTCGATGAACAAAACGTTTTACTGGTCATGGGCAAAGCAAAGAAGTATGAAGAGAGGAAGAAACCTTACCTCTTCCTCACGCACGCAATGGGACCGCGTCAGGTCGGTCGGGCTTCGGACTTGGACTCCGCGCGCGATAAACTCTTCGCTGAAAACTGGGATTGGGTGTATGTGGATGGCGGGGTGGAGGGGATTGAGGAGGCAGAGGGAGTGTTGTTCGATATCCCAGCTAGTCAACAGAAGAGGAGGGCTTCGGGTGGAAGTGGTGGGGATGGGAGAGGGAAGAAGAGGAAGAGAGACGGGGACGATGATGAGGAGGCGTTGAGGGTTGAGATGAGATATGGTGTTGTAAATGGAAAGAGGGTTCGTGTTGCGGGGGATGAGTTCGTTGTGCAGAGCCTTATCCTTGGGGCCCTGATTGAGGAGTAGATCTCCTTGTCGGTATCAGTATCGCATTCCGAGCGTGAAGTATGAGATTTGAGAAAAAAGTGTGGTGAATAGGGAGGTGGACTTGTGCATGGGAGCACATGGATGGTCGATGATGTGTGTAAGATATGGATGAAGTTATACGGTGGGTATGGGCGGTTATCGTCTGCATTATACCCTGCATAGAGGCGAATGTTTCCCGCTTCGCAGCGATATCCTCTATCGCGCATTTTGTACCTATGTACAAAGCATAGCGCGGCGCAGAAGGGACTTGGGCATTCTCAGCACGATTCGAATCGAATTGAACCACGATGCCTGTTATGTAGCAAAAACTTAGAAAACCAAATCAATGAAACCAACAAATCCAACTCCTCTTCTACGCAAACGTCATTCAATCCTGCCACTGCACATCAACTCCCCAGAGTCCAAATCTGGCGTCGGACAAAAACGCACTACCCCCAATCCCGTTAGCCCCCAAACCCTCCTCGCCTACACCCCAAAAAAATTCCAAACCTCACCTCTTCCTTTCCTTCTCCAACGCACCCAACAGACAGTGCAACCCGTCATCTCATCGCAACGTGTCGTCTTGACATCGTTGCTTATACGGGAAACTTTATTTTCGGGTTCGCGATATCGAGGTGCGGAGAAGGAAAATTTGCCTCTCCATTAGAGCTGGCCGCGTGGAGCACTGCTTGAGGGTGGTGATGGTTGCGTGGGCGGTGTCATAGGGGTGGTACATGTTTTTTTTCTGGTGGGCAAGGGGATATGGATTTGGAGGTCGTGTATGGGGAGAGGTGGGCTTGGGGAGGGCTGAGAGGTGGGTTTTTGGTATGTTTGGAGATTTTGATTTGGGTTGGTGATGCTGTTTCACACTGCTGGATAGGTCGTGAATCGAAGTCTTGTTTATTGAAATCTTAGAAGTGATTTAGGATTCCTGCATGGTTTCCTTATGGGTCGGTTTCGTTCACTATTAATCGCGCTCGCTATTACAGCTTCTAGACCCCTTGGGATATGTCTCTGGCCTACAGCAAAGCGCGCATATGGGGAGATCTAATGATAACGCAAACTTCGGTGCGGTTGACATTGCAACTGGTGGGTAGGGCAATGCGTTCGCAAGAGAATTGTCGGTATGTGCAAATGGTGCACTACTACATGGCGTGATGGACATAGTTCCCTGTCCCACTACGAGATCGCATGCTCTGCCACCATTCACACCGCTCGCCTACGGCCGATGGACCTACGGAGACACCGTCAGAATCTTTGACCGCTTCAATCTTATTGCCTTGCGGAGTGTCATCCCCCTGCTTGCTTTTCAATCGTTCTTGTCTCTTACCCGGCATCTAGATCCAATTCTAAGGGAGTGGATGAGATATATAAACCCTTTTCCTCGCCCAATTTTCCAGGGTTGCTCATCTTCTTCATACTCCACTTCCCCACAGTCAACAATTGTGGGCAAGGGAGCTTGGACTACGCATCTTAAGACTTTCCTTGCATGTGTTGCTCCCTCCGCCTTTATACACGAATCTTTGGACTTACTATGCTGTCCGGCCCTTCGTCGCTCGAGGTCTCCTTGATACCATCACTTAGGCATCGTCACTGAAGCCATGACTCCTTTCGATGATCTAGTTTTCAGAATGCGGCATGCTAGGCACTATGCTCCCACCCCTTCGTTCGCCCTCCTGGGTACAACCACAATCCATTGAGACTTTTCACTTGATGGCTCTTCTGAAAACCGGATGCCTGTTCATCACATAATCGGCACCAAACGCATGGTCGGGCTGGGGCTTCGGATGGAGTATTTACTTAGCCCAATTGAAAGGGTGAGAGATGTTCAAGAGATCACTGAGTTCCGGATTCCATTCATGAACTCCGCATCCTCCCCAACGGGAACATCTGCACCACGCATCTCTCAGGGAGGTATACGATGTAACATCAATCTCGGAATACTTTCCTCGATATGTTTGGAGCCCTTTGTGGCCGGCCGTCAGACTCCTGGTTATGTTCCTGCGGAATCCCACCTAGTGTCCTTGAGACCAATAGCTGCACTGCGATTACGATCATGGGTCAGTTCCACCAGGTCTTGGATAATATGTTCCTGGCCTGCGGCTGTTGGTGGACTTCGAAATTCCAAAAACATGCCTTCGTTCGATGTCTTCCTGAAAAGCCAATACTCGCACCTTCAGGATGGACATGGGTTTGTGACTAAGCACACCAGTCTTTCATTCCCGCCGTGTCAGATTTCTTGTCAATACAATACAATACATGCGGACGTATGCGTAGACGTTGGCTGACTGCCGTACTCTATGACCAACAATGAAGCGAACTCATGGTGCTGAAGATCTCCAAATTGGACTCTTCTTTCAAATCCAGACACCTTGCGTAATGCCCCTTCGCAGAAGTCTGCACGCACACTCATGGTTGGTTGCGAGGCATGGTTGGTTGTGGGCATTGCTCAGATAGCTTCTATTCCTATGGCCATGCGGGTTGCGGTGTTTGGACCTTGCCCCGTATCAAAATCTGTGTCGACCTGTGTTGAAGTCAATTCATGTGAGGCCAACTTAATACAATTCATCATTGGCAGCGCCTTGATGGCACCCAAAAATGGATCTCACTCGACTCATTGCCTGGCCTCTGTGTCTATCATACCTTGTCACTCACACTTGATGGTCCTATCCATCATTCCGTATGCAGCATTGGCCATCCACAATCCATAGCGATGGAGCATGGTTATGGAGTATTCCATACATATTAGTTGACACAATGTCTGGGGCAAAACGCTCAAGCACAACTGGACATGGTTCATGGTTCGGCGTTGGTTCTCATCAACCCGTTTCATCCGCCCATGGAGGTACTATGGCCGACTTAAGGATACCAATCTTACATGGCCGGCGAACAATCATGAGGACGCGATCCGATGTATGCTGGCTTCGGTCTTCCACAAAATAGTTGGTGGTAGATAAACGAAAAACCTGCAGTCCATGATGTGTTGCGTGTGCGTGTGCGGCTGGGCTCTTCTTAGCCTACGATGGCATCGGTGACCGGATTCATGGACCTTGTTAGGCCAACATCTGTTGCCACATTACCATGGAATTCATTCCCAAAAGCTACGGGTCTCTTACAGCAAGAGAAGTCTCAGCTCATGTCGTCGTGGCGTACTTTGGGTCTCTCAGAAACTACAGGGGATTCGAAATCCCAGAACAGTATTCGGAAAAGGTCTATGTTCGGCAACCTCAGCCCGTTGAGTACTTCAATTTCACTTCACTATGCTGGGACTCCATCTCCGATGTTTTCAAATCTGACTTGACTGTCACTACGGAGCTCAGAAACCATGCTGCTGTTTTGAAAAATGGGTTAGAAGTACCACGTACTCTTACCCCATGAGTATCGTGCCCCTGCGGGATGACTCGGATATACAGCTGCATGAGAAGGATCTTCATAGTGGATTAAAGCGTCGCTGAATCCGGGAATATGTCTTTCAGAACCTAAAGTTGGCAAAAAAAGAAAAGAAAAGTTCGGACGGTCAAAGCCAGGAACTTGGTGTGAAGAAAAGGCCTCGGAGTCGGGAATGCGTGCTCTTGGATTCTCCAAATTCGTATCAGAACCTAAAGTCATGGAAGAGAGAAAAAATCACAAACCAACGGTCCTCATGGTCCAGTGCTGGGCTGGGGATGCCGTGCATGGTGAATATCTTCCAACGAAAAGCAACCCTTGTAGATGCATAAACCAACCGATGGAAGAATACAATGGTCTTTCCTCGGTCCATATCTTCACAAACCCCTCATTCATGCGGTTGCTCGATGTGGGGTTCTAGATCACCCATGAAAGATTCCAGCTGGCGCTCTTCGAGTCCGAGTTCGAGTTCAATATTCATCAGCAAATCCAGAAAATTTGGTGAAATGGACCACAAGGGACTTGTTCGACGCCAGATGCGTGGTGCCTAGAAAGAGTTGCTTTGAAGTAAAGGATAGACAGCTGTCCCCCTTAACCTCATCCCACCCCTCGTTCAATACCACCCCCGGCATTTCTGACCTCTTCTCCTGCATACAAAGCCACCCCAATTTCTTTTCTAATATTCCAGTATTCTATATGTTGGACATATACTACATCTAGTGACGCAAGCATACAATTATCATTTTCTGCGATGCTACGGCCCCCTTACATGATGCTCTGGTGTCACTCCTCCTCTCCAGTCAGTTGAAGGTAAATAAATCGCATACGACAAGTGTATAGTCTGCGGAGCTTACCCAGAGGCTCTAAGGTTCCGGTGAGGATCTCAATTGGGTTTTGGGTCCGTAGGTGAAGGGGGGTCTACGTGTGGCGAGCAGCACGTGGCCTCGGAAAGAAGCTAGATGGAGTTTACGATTGGCGGGCAAATAGAAATAGATTTATCTAGAGTGGTCAGGTTGGCAGGCTTGTTATCCCATCAGTTAAGAAATTCGAAGAAAAGGAAGGGCATTGTGATTTTAAACTTGCAGAAAGTACTTCGTGATGAATCTGCTCTTGCGGTCAGCCATCGAGTATGCAACACTTGCAACACATGAATCATCCCTGGTGATCGTAAACTCTTCTCATTGTAACAAATATACAGTATAGCCCATCACCGGAGCACAATAGCCGACACAGTATACCCCAAAATCAGTGATATCCACCTCATTCATCCCACCGTCGCAAAGTAAAGCGAACTAGCAACGCTCAACGCAACAACCGTCCATCCTGTCCTCATGACCGTAATATTCTTGAACCCGACCCCAAGGTCCCAACCCAAATGCCTCAATCCATTGAAGCAATGGAAGAAGAACGGCTGAGCAATCGCAAATTTCGCCGAAACCTTCGCCCAGACCGGGAGACTTGCGAACCCAGCAACAAGCGAGGGTGTCTCCAAATGCCAGCCCAGTGCGGGCGCAGCAAGGTATGCGAAGCCGAAGAGGTAGAGACCACCGGAAAGAATGACACCTGTGAGTCGATTGAGACCGGAGGCGTACCAGGTTATTTGTGGACGGTAGATGGCGAGGTGGGGAGCGACGGGTCGTTTTGTTCGCTGTTTCGCGAGGATCTCATTGCCTTCGGCTTGGCCAACGTGTTCGGTTGCTGCTAGTCTATCATACCATCAGTCAAGATACTTTGCGAGAGTGTTTAATATTGGCCCGATGGCGTAGATGTGGCCGGCTTCAGAATGAGTGGTAATGATTCGAGCTTCGACTTACCTCCGCTGTATCATGCGCCCCGCAGGTTGGATTTTGGTGAAGCCTGGTGCAGTGGCTCGGCGCAAGCCAAGCTGGAAGAGTCGTGGAGCAGACATATTGACAGATATGTGCCAATTGATGTCCTGAAGGTGTAGAGAGGAGAGGTGGTGATGTCGTAGAGGACGATTTGGTGTTGATGTCGGAATGATTCGACGTTCTTTCGGCTTGAAAGCGGCATAGCCGAGAGCCAATCAGCGTACGCCGCTTAGTCAGTGAAAAGCCTCAACTCAGCGCATCGCACACTTGCTCCGATCTTCCTTCATGAACCTCGATATCGCCATCTGGAGCCTTAGGGCATGATAGGTTGGCGATAATCCATTTTCCGTGACATTCTGTCAATGGGAGTAGGATAGTAATGGGGTTTGTAGATTGGAAACCCGTAGTTAATCGCGCATTTGAATATTTTCCATGATTCGGTGCGTTTCATATCCAGGGTGACATATCTCCTTGTAAACGATGGAGTGCTCGTGCTGTCCTGAAAGCCTCATCATCTCTCCAGGATGCGCTGCGTTGAGTACCTGTTGCGCTTGATGGGTGCATGTAGCTCCAAGCTCCGAGAACGACAGCAGGAGGTCTGCGCTACAAAGACAAAAAGCTATAGAAAAATATAATCAAGTTCGTTTTGGAGTTACATATAAACTAAGGAAGATACTATTCAATATCAATATTGTACTCTGATCTACCCGTTGTGTTCTGTCTTGAAATTTAACGAGAATTTGAAGTTCGAAGTGATATCAAAAATCTGTTCTCACGATATTCTATTCTCCTGCCACGAACATCAAACTTGGCTAGACCTACAAAAGCCTGAAACCAAAATGGAAATAAAACAAAAACGTTTCCTGGGGTGAGAACTGCATTTATTATATGGTCTCTGGCGAGATACGAACGATGGCGCCCCTCCAACAGGTCGCATCCTCGAATCTCTCTCTTCCACCAAATTCATACATCTACAAAATTATCTCGACGGCGCCTCGCGACGGACCACTCAACTACCTCAGCACTGACCAACTAGCCGTCATATCTTCCGATGATTCTCTTCGTTTCATTGATCCCACAACCCTCAACATCTTCCCTGATGGAGTCATCAAAGACGTGAGTAAGAGCGTCACGTGCCTTGAGCGAGTAAACGATCAATGCAATATGGTTGCCACAGCTGGACGCGACGGTTTGATTCGCTTCTGGGATAAGAGAAGTAGATCAAAAAATATGTTTGCTCAAAGTCGTTGGTTTTCCCAGTATTCTCGTCTTGAGTCAAGCTTGATGCTGAAGCATGTCTAGCAAACAACCTCCCACTTTCATCATTGGTATGCAACCAAAGTAGATTTACTTTCGTAACCGGTGTCGAGTTACCAGATAATGGGCCTGGAGAAGCACCCATATTCATTTGGTGCGATTACCCAATTCTCTGCGTGTGTCATTCCGTACCTCAACGACTAAACTCGACATAGGGACTCCCGCAATCCTCAAAAGCCCCTATTACAGCTCCTAGAATCTCACACCGACACCATAACGGATCTACAGTTCCATCCGAATCTTCCCGACCTTCTGTTATCTAGTAGCACCGATGGTCTTGTCAACATCTTCGACATCAAGAAACCCGATGAAGAAGAAGCGCTTTATCAAGTAATAAATCACCGTTCAGCAATACATCACGCCGGGTTCTTGTATCCTAGTACAGAAATCTACGCTCTGGGAACGGATGAGACTCTTTCCTTTTATGCGCTACAGAACCCGGATGAAGAGAAGGAGGAGCCAGCACCTAATCATATTGGTGATGTGAGGGAGAGGTTAGGATGCGAGTACATGGTGAAGATGCATTGGATAGGCGATGAGCCTTATCTGGTGGCTGGAAGTCATAGGTATGATACCTCCGCTTTCGACTTCTAGTTGGTCTTCGAGTCGGTTCCGCTAACACTCGCCTCCAGTGCCCAACACGTCGATATAATACCAATCGAGCAAACTTCCCACACGGTAACCAGCTCCGACGGATCTAAGATGCCGCAGCCAATCCCGTTGAATTGGAGATACGACCTTTCAAAAAGTGTTCGCCTCCCTGGCGCTCATGGCGATGAGATTGTGAGGGACATATTCTCAGATGCACATGTAAGTACAAATTTTGCTTTTAAAATTAGACGAACCTAAAGCTGACCTCCTGTGAAGAGCAATACGACGTTTTCGTGCGGCGAAGATGGTCGTATCAGAGCATGGAAGCTTTCGTCCGAAGATACAATGGAGATAGATGATGTCGAACCTGGGAAGAAGAAGGGTAAAGGGAAAAAGGACAAAAGAAAAGGTGATGGCAATGAGGGAGGTAAGGAGGGCAAGAAGCAGCGATTCAAGCCTTATTGAATGTCGCAATGTTACGTTAAGACTACTGTCTTAGTCTCCTTCTTTCTAAGTAAGAGAGAAATTTATTGCGTACCCAATGCTGAATAGTTTATCGTCACCCTCATGCTCGTGCCAATCTGCATGGTTCATAAATGAATGAACAGCCAGCTGAAGCACCCACCCGCTGAATAATCCCACGACACGGTCACTCGATGGCACCGTTGCTCTCCTTATGAAAGTGAAAGAGCGTGATATTCTGGCCCCACATAGTGACATAGGTGCGCGAGCTCGCTAGCTTTCGAAGAGATGAACGCGAGACCGGTGAGAGCAACAAGGAGCTAGGCAGTACCTTCAGCCGTTCAGATGCAGGTATACAGTTGGCGGCTTTCATCCTGGTTTGTATGTCTTCGGAACGAATGTTGGGTCGTGTCACAAACCAAGCAGGGTGACATAAGAAAAGGTGCGTCAGGGACGAAAACCAATGATCCTGCAAAATTTAGTCACCTTGGGATACATGGTAGCAGTCGATATATGTTTTGAGTGCATGATCACTGCCATCCGTTGAGCTGTTTACCTTGCTCCTCATTTAGAGTACAGGATTCATAACATGACTGTTTGGCGACTGTAATTCTCTGAAGATTCGTATCAGTCATGTTGATTCTCACACTTAACCTGAATACTGACAACATATACGTAGTCCCTGGCGGCCTCTAGCTTTTCTACGCTGCGTGCGACGAGAACAATGGCTTTTGGGGATGCCTTGGCGAAGGAGGGGACAAAAGCCTGCAGTGTTCAATGAGAACAGCGCTCTGGTATGGAAGAAGGAGTTTCGCATTGGAAAGTAGAAGGAGAAAAGAGAAGAGACCTGCCTGAGCTCCTAGGCCTTGACTCGCTCCGGTGATGATGATGATTTTTCCTGCTTGAGAAAGGGCAGCAGAGGTGGTATCGACGGAGCGGTAGATATCGCGGTAGGTGTGACGGGTGAATTGTTGGGTTTTGACGAAGTAGTCTGGTGGAAGGCTGTCCATTTTTCGTGTTTCTTTCTGGATATCTAACATAGGCTGTATAGTACTGATGTGCGAATTTTGATATAGACGTCGAGAAGCTTGCTTTGAGAGTAAGAGATCAGACTCGAGTGGGCTGGATATGGATTTTTATGTGTCCCAAACAGAGCGCTTTTATATTAAAGGGTACGTTTACGCTGGACTTGATAAGGCAGTCCATGCGAATATACTTGCAGCCTTCTAGATCAGCCTTATGCGTTTCTGATATCGCACTATCACTCTTTTGGAAAGTCTCCTGGTATCCTAGATGCATTATGCGTGGATTTGAAAGGCATGGCGTGTTAGTAATCCGATTCGCGTGCCGTCCGATGTGGTAAACCCGACTGATGCTACTAGAAGTGGAGATTTGGTAAGTAAGGCTTAAGAATGCGGTTGCATTGGATGGCTATTGTACTGTTTTGGTTTGAAAGCGTTAATCTTTACAAATCCGAAGGCTATTTTGCTGTCACATTCAAGCAATGTATCCTCCGAGAGCTTATGTAGGGTTTGCCTTTACGAGGCTTGTGAAAGGTATCTTCGATTCTGAGAAGTCTAAAATGTAGGTAGAAATTTTGACAAAGCGCCAAAGGATAATTTGGCGCGTCCGAGAATCCTTTGGTGCGTCCACCGTTATATCAACTCAATAATAAACTCTTATAAAAATGATCGTATGTCTCAGTGATATCGTGATCTACGACGGTAATGATTGCACTAAGATTTGCAGTAGACTACGGACTGGTATTGTGGAGTTGACCGGGGACGAATTCAGACTCGTTTAAGTGGTATTACCCTGTAACCGCAAAAATAAGGTCATTCGAACATGGAACGATGAGTTTCGGTCGAGACTGGCAAATAGTATGGGGTCCATTACGAGAAACTTTGAAGACCGTGTGTTCGTGATCCTAGAAATAGTGATTTAGTAATCTTTCAGGCAAGTCATATAACAAATATCAGTACCTCCTTTGGACCCCAATCCCACCAAATGACTGGACCACCATTGAACCGGTAGGTGTACGTCAGGCCACTATCGAAGTTCTCAACGTA
>AJFK01000293.1:0-129729 GCA_000467715.1 Hysterium pulicare CBS 123377 | reverse complement strand
CATCATCATCATCATCATCATCATCATTGGTGGTATGAAGCCATATTCTAGTCTTGAGTGTTTGGCCGGGGAACAAGCTTATAATTGCTTAATTTCCAGCAACCGTCCAAGATCTTTTCTCTTCATCTGTTCGGTTGTCCGCTTCGAGGTATCGGCCCCATTCGCATCTTGAAGACTCTTGAATCATTTGCAGACCGTCCGGCGAGTGGTGAAGGAGGCAGCAGCAGCCCGACTCGTATTGGTGCGTCACGTAAGCAAAAGTGGACCGTGCGCCGGAAGCCTGAAGTAAATCTACGTCTGGGGACATTCACCTCAATTTCTGGATGGGTCGCCGTTTTAAGAGATGTTTGCACCAAGAGTCAAGACTTAGAACTAACTGAGGAGCTAAGCCACTATTCTCTCCTACCAAACTTTTCTCCTCGCGTTTCGAAGATCTTTCTCAATACGTATTCTATCGAAGATGGTCCTTGGCAATGATGACACAGTAAATTACTGGTCAGCAAAGCTAGAGTACTATGAGGGATGGTTAGACACCAAAGGCGGAGCGAAGACCCGTTATGGAGGGTTGCAGTCCTCTGAATTCCATGACTGGCTGCATCTGAAGGTAAAGGTTCCTGAATCCCGAGACACATTCGAGCTCACTTACAATTTGCAAAGGGTAAATTCGCGCTTCCACTTGAGGACCAGAGTGAAGCCTCTTTTAGGATATTGTACGTCAGCGTTTGTCAAACGAAATTTCGCAGCACAGTTTCTTACATGTCTCTCTAGGCATTGCCCTCTGTCGAATCGTAACCCTTCCAGGCTTGGGATGTCTATGAATGTCTTCAAGGATATCCAAAATGAGTTCAATCTCCATGAATATACTGTAAAAGCATTTCTAGATAACAATGGTGCCTGTTCGAAGTTCCTTTCAACTGCCTTAGGAACTCCAAAGAAGCTTAAGCACATAGGTAAGTTGAGACTGCTAGTTAGGTTCTGTATACGCAGTCCAAATATTAACACCACCAAGACATAGTAATAAAAGTGCCGAACTGTGTAAACATCGGTTATGATGCTGTGTCGGTCTCCTATAATCCCGAAAAACGTACCGTCCTGGCGCTTTACCATGGAGTGATGGATTGGAATCAGCTGTTAAAATTACTTAAAAGGAAGCTACACCTCTGCTTCCATCCTACTTTCATACCAACGGCGCTATTTTCGTGCCATAGAGACCACATCGGGCAATACAGGGGCATCATTGATTACAACATGTTCAATACGGAACGTCAAATTGGCTATGCTCTTCCAGGCCGTTTGGAAAGCGGTCACCCAGAGACTTCAAAAGAACGACTGGATACCCCGGGGATCGACTACGAATCAGTTGTACGACGGCTACACTCGTTTCAAACTGAACTAGCTACGTTGGCAAACGTTGGGCGTTTCAGTAAAGATTGTGGGGAATTTTTGATTCAAACGATCCACGAATTAGATCGTTATCCCCCTTTCAAAGACAGTCAGCGCTTTCACTCAATCGGCGAGGAGATTCTCCAAGAGATCGAATTCTCGACAAGCCTTTCTCGTGCTTTACTTTCCCAAACGCAATCGCTTAAGGAGAGGGTTCAAAGTCAAATTAACTTGGTAAATGAACCAGAACTTAGTCTTTTTGGTTAAGCAGAGGAACTTAACTAACTGCTTCATTATTATTAGATCTTTAGTCTAATCAGCCAAGATGACAATAAGGTCGGCCGCTCAATAGCAGAACATAGTGCTGCCATTGCAGTAAGCAGTAAGCGTGACAGTACAGCTATGAAGACTGTTGCGCTCTTAACAATCGTATTTCTGCCAGCTACATTTGTTGCCGTACGTTCGCTCTAAATTTTACCTATCACGCTAACACTTTAGAGTTTAGACCTTCTTTAGCATGTCCATGTTCAACTGGGATCCGTCAGAGGGATCTCGCCCAAAGGTTTCTCCATACCTATGGGTTTACTGGATCATATCGATCCCTCTAACTATAATCACACTACTTATATGGAGATTCTGGTGGAAAGTCGAAGACGCGAAATATGACTATCAAATCGCCAAAGCTAGGCAAGGACATGAACATTGGAATCCACAATTAAAGGTTGAAAAACAAGAAGATCAGGGAAATGATTCTCAAGGTCTACTAAAGTATATCTGGTCCGGCCCGTTCCGTTACTTTCTTTCCTCCACACGTCATGGCAGTGGCCGACCAATAGATGAGGAGAACCTATCAGCCACCCGGAAGAAGGAATAATCAGCAATACGATCTCAGTGCAACTACTCAATGACCGTGAAGATAAGATCGTTTGAGCATGGTACCACAACTCTTGGTCTTCCATTTCGAGCGACCTCGTCAGAGCCGCGATAGTTTATCCTGAAGGTAGTCTGCTCATGGTCCTTCGACGGAGAGTATTAGTGAAGCGAAGAGGTATCAACAAGGGAAATATCTATATCTCAATCAAACCCCAGTCCCACCACAGAATAGTACCGCCATTGGACTTGAACGTATAGGTTTAGCCAATCTCGAGATCTTCGACGTAATACCAATCCCGTGGACGATACAGGTCGAAAGTCGCGTTGCGAGTCTGTCCTGGAGAAAGAGAAATAATGGCTTCGTTGCCAGCCACGTGGCATGTTTTGAATTCTTCCTCCGTCATACTATCGATGATGAAGTCATATCCGAGTTCACATATATCCTCTTCTTGTACCATTTGCAGCCCCTCCTGAGAATCATGGAGGAGCGGGTGGAAATGTCAATAATCAAATTGTTCGACCAAGTCCTTCATTAGACAAGTAATGGTTTGCCTGTGAGTCTCAGATGGCAGGTAAACCGAATCGTACTTGATCGAAGCAGTGATGGTGTAGTTCCGGCTCTTTGAGAGAATCTCGGGCCCCGATAGGGATACCAAGATCACAGGAGAGTCTAGTCTGGGGGGTTACGCCAATGACGCCTCAAACACGATCAAGGGTGCTTAAGTTCTATTGGGATTTGAGATGATCTCCCGGGGCGGAAGCCGTTTAGTGCTCTCCGATTCTTCGCGCCAAGAAGTTTCAGTGACATTAGCTAAGGTGAAGCCCCATTTCTTCTCATACTCTGCTCTACCAGGCCAAGGTTCGTCTTCTTCCCGAACGGTAAATATGCGGGACTGAGCTGGAGGTAGAATCAGACGAGGCAATGTAGTCCCATCGTTTTTAGCTTCGCTCTTTTTTGAGACGGTCCAGCGCCATGCTTTCAAGTCGCCGCCAACGTAAAGGAACAAGTATATCTCGCCAACTATGAGCTCACGATACAATTCGCCTGGCAAATTAACACCGAATTGCTGCTCAGCATCCTCCTCGAATTGAAGCGTGATAACTCTAGCAGGAGTGACATTTGTAGGCGTGTGCGCATATTCAACTTTTTCAGAACCATCTGGACTATGGTGAAATAGTAAAAGCTCCTGGTTTTCGAATAGACGATTTGAATGTAGTTCCACGCAAATAGGACTGTTATTCATGCCTGCTCCAATATGTCTTCGATGTATCTCGAACACGATGGAGAAGGGCATGCAGACGGACAGAATGGAATTAACTTTAAGTGTCAGTGATATCAACGGCGCTCCAGCACTTATCATAGGTAGTAGTTAGCACATTATTTCGATTTACCAATGGCCGTTGGGAGCCCTTGCTTTTGGTCAGACTCAGATAATCGAGTGTATTGGCGTAGATGGAAAGTATCTTGCATCGTTGCTATCCATGTAAGGAGAGTGGATTTTGTAGGGTACTTTTTGAGGAACGTGTGAGAAGCAGGTGGAAAGGTTGCTTTTTCTCCATGAGCGGCGTACGAAACTTCCTCAAAACAACAACACTCTGGAACATAAAGTTGTTTCATGTCAACTCCCTTGGGTCGTCATATGTTCAAAATGGAATAGGAGAGGTATAAGCGCCAGACGCGATGACTTTACGTCCCCCACCAACAACTTAGACATCAAGCGAAGATGCAGGATTATCGAGTATCAAAGATACTCAAATAAGGATTAGGTGGTATCTTGTATATTCCGAGTGTTCTACTGTCCAAAGCAGTGCTCTCACACTACATGAGTACCCAGACATCCACTCCATCAAAAACAAGAACCAAGCAACACTCAGCCGATAAAAGACAAAAGCCAAAAAAACAGAACAGGCTAAGAACAAGACGGAAAACCCATTGAACGCCAAGCCAAACAACGATCGGACGGGATCGCCAGGACGCCAGATAAGCAACACCTCCGACCTATTTATTACCCAGGAAATGAAAGTCAGGAAGTTAGGGAAATGGGAATCAATAAGTGCGACCAGGGAGGAAAGGTAATAGTGGATCTGCCATGTTCAAAATGCGACGGGTTGTTGAAGAGGTCCTTGGCTTGTCTGAGCATAGAATGTTATGATATCCTAACGACCTTTTGCTGGTACGTAAGGCGATCAGGCATCGTCAACAAGGCCAGCCCACCTTCCCACTAAGAGCTAGCAACCTATTCTTACGATGGGACGTAAGAAGGAAAATCGCTGTCTTAATGGTGGGGACAACTGGCTTGAAAGCACTGCCTGACGCCGAACGATCAGTAAGGCCACAGGGAAGATCAATAAATTAGTGCAAGATGAAGTCAAGGGACTGGACAATAGCCGATCACAGATGAATAGGGCACAGACCAAACGCGTGCAATCGCCAACTAAAGTGTGGCCTCTGCACAGGGATCGACCGACTCAGGCACGACTTCTGCAAGAACTGCAAGAGACTCTGAAGGTTCGACGGGAGCAGAAACATTGGCGGTTTCGTCGCTGTAGATTGGAATTTCTGTTTCTGACACGGCTGGAACTTCGGGTTTCTCTTCGAGTTCCTTGGTGACTGTCTGCTCCGGAAGAGCTGGGACAGCGAAGTCGAATTCCTTGGACAGACCAGAGGGCTTCTCGGGGGCAGCATCAACAGTGACAAAAGAAGAAGCATCGAGTCCCTCGCCGTAGTAATCAGCGGCAGGGAGGTCTGACAGTGGCGAGCGGTCTTGGTCCATGGCATCTTGAGCTAGTGCACGCTTCAGTTTGGGAAGCTTAACGTGCTCTGTAGAAGGTGCTTGGGCAACCTCAGCAATGTCCATTCTGTCCGAGCCGGCAACGTTTGCGGAAGCAGCGAGAGGTGCAGTGACCCAGTCCGGTGGTGGTATGTTTTCCTTCCCTCTCTCCGTCTCCTCGTTCCTCAGCTTCGTTTCGCAGTCATCGTCCGAGCTAATATCCAGAGTGCAGGCAGAATGTTCCATAAGATTGGTCGCTTCCTGTTCAGCAGTGTCTTCGTGGATTTCAAAGAACCAGGACTTGGGCATAGCCTCCTCGAGTGTCGGCACTTCCAAGGGCGCTGGCTTTGTGGTAGGTGTAGAGATGGTACCGTTGAGAGCTGCATCGATCGAGAAAGGCAAGCCTGGGCTGCTATTACGGGCGAAGGAAGGTGGATCTACACGCCTAAATGGGGAGCTAGAGTTCCGACGTTTGGAGAGGATGCCAACGCGCTTGTGCTTTGGGGAGCCACGGCTCATACTTATAGGTGTCGAGTTCACGGAGCTGGGAGATGCGAGGGCTTTGCGGACTGAAGGCATTGACGCGGGAGTAGTAGAAGTGCGCTCTGAGTAAGTAGTCAAAGGGCTAGTCCTCGCGGATTGAGACGATGTGGTGAGGCAGAATTGAGACGGTTTCGAGAAACCATCGCTAGTCTTTGAACGCTTGGTGGGTGAATTGAAGATTGAAGGGTCGACATTTTCCGAATCTTCATCCTCAAAAGTCGAAGACGAATAGCGGCGTTTGGCAGAACCGGATTGAGTTGGCTTCAGTGGAGACGAAAAGGTTGTTGGAATGGCTGCAAGTGGGTTGTTAGCATAGGACAATTGCTATTGGCTTATTGAACCATACCATTCTGTCGGTTCTTGACACTCGTTAGAGTTTGGAACCTCGAGGTGTCGAGAGCAGCGAATGGCTGACGCGGGGTAATATAAGTGGTCATGTTGGTAAACAATGAGCCTGAGGTGCAGGCTTAAAGCTTCGAAAGGAAAGCAATCTTTCAAAGATAAATCCCTCAATCCAAAAGGCTTAAGGCTGATTGCAATTGAGTATAAATTGCTTCGTGAATTGCAATGAGAAGCTGTCGAAAACGAGGCTGTTGAGATGAAAGGATGAGACGCGGAGCAGAATGAGGAAAACACGGTCGGATTGAAGAGTTGAAGTTCCAGAAGATGCTTTTGTGTTGATGCGTGACAATTGAAGGTCTTTTAGGCCGTGAATTAGAGAGAGCTTAGGACGTCAAGTTGAGGGAGGTCTTGGGGGAGAGCAAGCCTGGAGAAAGGGAGAAGAGGAGGGTGGCGAGAGTGTATATCGGATTTACAAGAGTAGCGTGTAGGACAAGGCCTGTTCTCGACTACTGCTGGAAGTGGTAAAGGAGCTTCTCGCACAGGGAGAGTGAACGCGTTAAGGCGTGTTGTGTTGGTGGTGATAGCGCGGGCACGGCATCCAGGTCCAAGCATCTCCTAAATAGAAACGCCTCTTCTCCGCGTCGCCGGGGCAGCACTAATCTATAACCATTCACTCTCATGGCCAAATCTTGTTTCTGCATGGCCTGAGGCAAAGACATCCCGGGTCGCACTGCGAGCTTCTCAATCAATGCGCCGAAGGGTATTGGCTCCCATCATCTGCCGCCGACACCATGATCCACCGACGTCCTGCACTCCCTGCGCCGCTTCTGCCAGGTTACGCGCAGAAGACACGGACGCGATGCAGACGAGCCGAACGTGTTCACTGGGCGGATGCACGTATATTATATCCAGCATAAGCCCAGCGCTTTCTCTTGTGCATGTTATGCGAGACTTGAGTTGAAGCAGTCACACCATCTTCCTGCGCTGATCCGCGATTGTTTTGACAGGCGTGTGGCGGATTGATTGAAGATGGACGTCAGCCAGCAGTTGCGTTTCCTCATGCTGTCATCGAATGCTGTGTATAATGTCAAGTTTCAATAGCACGTCATTTGCATCTTGGTTTTCCAGAGAGCGCGTCGAGCTTGTTCGCGCTGCCTGCCGTGCTGCATATCGGTGTTTGGATAGCTCATCTCCAAAAGGAAACGGTTAAGACAGGCATATCTCCAACATTCTCTCAAGATATAGAACCATATAGAGCCATAATTTTTCTGCATTATACTTTCACGTCTTCTGCGCTTAGCATTGTCAAATCGATGTCCGCAACCCTCACTGGCTTAGGGGCCACAGCGTCATCGGCAGCACCGATGTTTCATTTCAGCCTCGCTCATTCATGTCAAAGTTTCTCAGACCACCATAGCCATTCAACTTCGTCTCATTTCACTGAGACAACTTCCCCCCATTGCTTTACGATTTCTGATTCACGGAAGCACGCGGTTATTTTGGGGGACCCACGCTGATCCATATATTGGGAAGTGAAGCTAAAATACAATAATGCCCAGATATTGATACAAGTCGTGCAAGTCGTGCAAGTCATGCCGTCAGTGTGTGAGAATAAAAGACTCGTGATAATGAGGGGGAATAAAGACCCGTGATAATGAGGGGGGGATAAAAAAGGAGTGATAGTGAAGGGGAAATAGAAAGACAGTGATAGTGAAGGACCGAAAAGAGGACAGAAAAGCCTTCGAAAAGAAAAAAAACAAGAAGCCGGGGGCCAGATATCCATCCAGACCTGTGCATAGCAGATGCATCCGCCTTGAGAGGGGATTCAGCTTCTGCCATCCAGAGAAACCCAAACAAAGACATAAGGGATAAGAAATAGAATAAAACAAAAATGTAGCCCCAACATAGCCGCCTCATAGCAGCATCTCTGCAATCGAATGGCCTTGAAATCCAACCAGTTATGGGTCGGACGTGAGATGAAAATAAGACAGAAATAAGTTTTTGACAAAAGCCAACCTGCATGTACGCACAGCCGATACGTCTGTAACAACAAGCTGTGTATTCCCCGCCGAGGCCCACTTTTCACAACGTCTTTTACTTCAAACTTCGCGGAACGTTCGAAGAGGAGACGGTCTCAACCGTCGGCCGTTGGTAATTGGATGGCCGCGCAGTCGTATTTTGTGCAGTAGGCACTGCAGCTGGACGAGACGGTACGCCTACTGGGGGATATGGGAACTTGTATAGGACACCTTTGGAAACGTAGCTGTACAATTGTTAGCAACTTATACCATTGTTGGGCAAGGTCAACGTACTACATCCCATCTGGCAGGCCGCCGCCTCTGCTGTTCCCATCTAGGCCACCGCTCATGATGTTCTTGGTGGCAGGCGCTGGAGCAGAGCGTCTAGCGCGAGGATTGACGTGTTCCGGGCCCGTCGTTCTCTGTCGAGTCTGATGGTTAGCTGAGACGATCTATTTCTTTTGGAGATAGTCTGCTTTGCGCTCACATTCTTTGCCTCAGCTCCAGCAAGCTCCGGGAACAACTGGCGATTTGCCTTCTTGTCGCCCAAGTCCTGAGTGTGCTTTGAGAAATGGACAGCCTTTGCATTGGTGCGATTGACTGAAGGTCGCGGGACCGGCTTGATCAGGTTGTGATACTTTGGTTGTGGAATGTCCACTACGACGGGTTGCCTAGAAATCTTTGGTGTGGTTTGAGGAGGGCGGCGTTCTTGTCGTGGACCCGGCAACTTGATAATAGGTTCATCGCCACTTCTAACGAGGACAGCACGCTTCTTATCTTTGCTGGTAATGAGGACCCATGGAGGCGGCTTCAGGTACGGGAAGAGAATGGTCTGCTTAGGCTTGGTGACTTCTGGGACCCGAACTCTTGAAATCATTGCATGCCAATCACGAAGAGTGCCTCGAATTTCCTCTTTGAGTGCTCTCTCCAGTTCCGGATAGTAGTAGTCGACAACCCGGGGCTTGTATTGAGGTGGAGCGGTGCGGCTCACTTTAGTGGCCTTGAGACAAGATTTGAGGGGTTTGGTCGCTCCTCTGCCGATAGGCATCCTTGATTCGAAGTCCACGCCGTCATCCACATAGCTCTTGGTGACATCGATTTGACATCTACGAGCCTCATTGGCAGCTCGTTGAGCTAGAGTAGGGCAGCGGAGATCGAAATCTACCCCATCATCCACGAGACTGTAACCATCGCTCATTCTGATGTATCGTTAGCACAAGAGTCCAGTTGACGAAAACAGAAACGAAGACGTGTGAATGAGAGTAAGTGTTGTCGTGTCTGAGAGTCTTGAGAGCTGCAAAGCAAAGGCTGGGTTCAGTTCATGAGGTGGTGGAAGGAAAGACGAAGAAATTCGAGCGAGCGAAGAAAGATAAGTGGGCGGGCTCACCGCTTGGCTAAGTGAATGATATAAAACGCAGCTCGCGCTGCCAAGGACTGCATCAGCTGATGTTGACATCTACAGTATGACTCCACCGTTTGTTAGTCTTGGCGGTGAATCAATTTTGCAGTGAAGTACTTTTGACAATGTTGACGAAATGGGTCGAAGCATGCCAGCAGAAGAGATGGTGTCAAGAACAGCGACATCAGCCCGCGCTTGCATCTACCAGAGAAGAAAGGTGCCTTTTTCTAGACATTTGATGGATATGAGTAACAAAAAGTTCAAACAAACCCCTGAGAAGAACCTGTATGAAAGATGTGACTAAACCCTGACTCTTACACTCCTCGAACGCAAAAATACAATGTCAGGAGTCGATTACATCCCGGTTTGCTCAGCGACGCTCACAGCTTTGCCTTCTCCTTTCTCTTCTCCTCTTCCCATTGCAATTGAACCTTCCTCATCTTCCACCAGCTCACCAAACCAACCACACCAGCTAAAGGCGGACAGACCCAAAGCAACGATGCCCACCACTTCGGGCTACTCTTTCGTACCTCTGTCATGACCTTGTCCACCTCGCGCTTCAAGTCTTCTTTGTCTCCATCGTTCCATACCACTACGCCTCTGCCTGGACCCCTCCTCATGACCCTCTCTGCCTTCTCCCTAACATCTCCCTGACTGAGAACACGATTTTTAGCATCCTCATCGCTGAGATGGGGATCTCTCTCTTGTAGCCTCCGCATCTGAATCGCAGGATCTGAAACCGCAGCCACCAGAATCGTCCCACAATACCGTTCCCATCCACTCTCAAAGAGCAGAGGCACGTCCAAGACAACGGCCCAGTTGCCGCGAAGATACGCCCAGACCATTTGCTTGTACATCTCTTTCCGTACTGCTGGGTGAACGATGCCATTTAGGACTTTACGATCTCGAAGTCGCTCCTCGTTGGTTCCGAACACTCTACGCCCCAGAGCGGGTCTGTTGAGTGGTGCGCCTTTCGGATTGTTGCCCGTGTTTGGGAGAAGTAAGTCTGGGGTCGTGGATCCGAAGGAGCGAACTATAGCATTGTATCCCGCTGTACCTGGTTCGACTACCTTGCGCGCGATGAGGTCGGCATCAATGACCGGGAGTGAGTACGGAGGATGGGAGAGGAGTGCAGAAACCGTGGATTTGCCGGTCGCGATGGAACCTGTTAGGCCTAGAAGCAGCATTGTAAAATTGAATCTTCTGTAGTCGTGAAGTAATGGGTTGGACCCGATGGGTTGGACGATTTACATCTTGGAGATTCAAGGATAGAGGAAGAGGATGTGCTGGTGGGGCAGAGGTGATGATTGGCCTCGGCGGAGCGGTCAGCCACATTAAAGCGAGCCAAGCTCGTGTGGCACCCCTGACGACCGCATATTTCATACTCGGACGCATAATTCACTTATGCATATAATGAATTGATCTGTAGATGGTGATCATTCTTGTAATCGAGTTCTAAATCACCCACATAACAGGACCACTCCCTATGAAAAGGGAGTCGGCTATGAAGCAAGCGTAAACCCAACAGATGATGCCGTGATCCAGCTTTTGCAGGGGCGGTGAGATGTCCGCATGCTTTTACCTTATCCTGTAGATACGCCTTACGCCTTGACTCCCGCTCGAACGCAGTTATGCAGCGAAGACCGGATGTGGACTTGGAGTTGCGAAGAGAAATAGGCAGTCTCGCTCACGATACGGTGACCTCGCTTGATGCGTCGCCATTTTGATCCATCTTGGTATCTTCTCCACCAGCTAGGACCTTCGTCTGCAGATTGGAACCGTCCATTGGGCCTCCTCCTGGAGTTACAGCTACAACGTGGCCTTGTTCATCAACGAATTCGAAGTTATACCGCGAGAGGAGGTGGGGAATGGCAGAGAGCTGGGGCCCATAGCGCGCAGTATTATCGTATAGCTCGAATAGGGGAACTGCAAGGAGCTTCATGTTCTTTGGCACGCTGAGAACCTCTGGATGCATGTTAGAGCAAAGAGACTGGGAATCATGATACGGGAATGGACATACTACTCCTGGGCAATTGTATGAAGTAGAGCTTCTTGCATTCCTTCGGCCTTGTGACATGCGCAGGGATGAACGGATACATGAAAGTCTCGAAGTTCGGTCTCCACCATTGTGCCAGCGTGTCCGCGATCTGCCACTCATCATTGACTCCTTCACCTGTGAATTGTGTGCCGACCGGCGCAAGTCGCTCATTCAGCCTCGTTTTGAATCCCTCGATCTCGTCGTCTTCTGGGCGAAGGTAATCTCCAGGTCTGAAATAAAGTTATCAGTAATTTGATCGAGCAAGCATGGTATCGGAGAAGACTGTCGAATGAAAGAATTCCAACGTACAGCTTGAAGAAAGCATTCGCGATCTGAAGCATCAGAATATGAGGGTGGTTGTGTTCGTGGCAGACAAGAACGCCTTCACATGTCCGTCTCATTCCATGCTCCTGGTAATGCTCTTCGAGGCGTTTCAGACGTGCAAGAACAGAAGGGTCTTCTTCAGGCTGGCCGTCTTTAGTACCGAAGGTGTAGTTGCTGAGTGGATATAGGCGGATGGTCTTTGGTTGATTCGCATTGAATGCTTTGGGGAGAGTCGGCCTGATACATATTAGCCGGGTATCTGCAACGCACAGAAAATAATTCCTACTCGTATGAGCTTTGAGAAGCACGCTGGGTGATTGTAGACATCTTGGCGTAAGTAGAGCAGGTGTTTAATTGTTAGTTAAGGGTAACTGAATATGTGAGAGTGTTAAGTGCAGGTCGCCAAGGGGATCGTGGACAAACCTCCATCTAATCTTATCAATCTGTGGGCATGACCAACTCCATGGCGCCAGAACCTCAAGAAATGTCTTCCACCCTTAATATTTGTGCTATCTCAACTTCGATCTTGTTCCGCTTCGCAAGCCGATTCTGCAGGGGCCGAATCCGGGTATCAACCAATACGAACACTTCCCAGCTTTGTCTCTTGCTCACCTCGGTCCATCATCCGGAGCTCAAGCTCCCCCGCGGCTTTCCTTAACCGTGTACGATAGAATACAACAAGTCGACGTCGACCATGTATATAGCATCAATTCGATTCCATTTACATACAAACCTTCCATTTCATACCACTCTTAGCTAATCAACTACCAAAATGGCTCAACCACCACCGTTAGCAGGCATTCGCGTGCTGGAGTTTGCGGGGTTGGCCCCAGGTAGAATCCTCTCAACCCTTCAAAACGACAATGAAGAACAAATATGGATAGAAGACTAACATATATCAATAGGCCCCTTTGCAGGCATGCTCCTAGCAGACTACGGCGCCACAGTCCTCCGTCTCGATCGCGCCCCCGTAGTCCCTAACTCCGACCAACTAACCCGGCGCAAAACCAGCATCTGCGTGAACATGAAATCTCACTCCGGCGTAGCGCTCATCAAGAAGCTCATCCTCAACGTCGACGTCGTAATCGACCCCTTCCGCCCCGGCGTGCTCGAAAAAGCGGGCCTAGGACCTGAAGAAGTGCTGCTGAAGCTCAATCCTAGACTTGTGGTTGGACGTATGACGGGATTCAGACGAGATGGGAAATACAGCATGATGGCTGGTCATGATATAAACTACATTGCTGTCTCTGGTGTGCTGAGTATATTTGGGCGGAAGGGCGAGAAACCGTATCCTCCTGGCAATGTCGTTGGAGATTTTGCGGGTGGAGGGGCTATGTGTTTTCTGGGTATAGTGCTCGCACTATTTGCAAGGGAGAAGAACGGAAGAGGGCAGGTGGTGGAGGCGAACATGGTGGATGGCAGTGCCATTCTGGCAACTATGCCGAGGCTTGGTATGAAAACAGAGGTGTGGAATAAAGAGCGCGGGACGAATGTGTTAGATGGCGGAGCGCCATACTATGATACCTATGAGACGAAAGACGGGAAGTACATGGCTGTGTTAGTGAATAATTTCTCGTTTCCCGTACAGACTTCCCTCGCGAATGACTGACGATTCTTTTAAGAGGAGCCATCGAACCCCAATTCTACGCGGCCCTCCTAAAAGGCCTCTCGCTCAATCCCTCCTCCCTCCCAGACCGTGACGACAAATCTCAATGGTCCGCACTCAAGGACATTTTCACCAAGACCTTCCAAACCAAGCAACGTTCCGAATGGGAGAAGATCTTCGACGGCACAGATGCTTGCTGCACGCCCGTTTTCACACAAGCCGAGCTCGAAGCTTCAGGCTTCGACCAACGGCCCGCTGTGACGCTAAAGTCGAGTCCGGCTTATGCAATTCACGAGGGTGAGGATGGAAGACCGGCGGCTGTGGGACAGGGGATTGGTATTGAGGATGGGGGTTGGGATCAGAAGGTGTTGAAGCCCGGGACAGGTGGGGAGGAGATGTTAGGGAGGTGGTTGGGTTGGACAAGAGGGAGGCATTTTGACGAGGAGAATGGAGGGTTGGTATTGAAAGAAGCGTCGCGGTTGTGAATGCTAAGAGAAAAGAGCTTGACACAGTGAGTTTTATGTCATAATCTGAGTGCCCAGTGTAATATTCGGTCTACTTGGTCTGAAAAGCAATCCTCTTGAGCATCATCCATTCGTGAGTCTCTAAACTATCGGCTCTATCCCTCATCTACAGATGCTTCTGGAAGAAGTCTGCAGCCTGGTCATAGCTGAATCTCTTGTTAGTATCATATTCAATCTTGCTTTAAGATCTTGGAAATCGATGAACAACACTTACCCGCGCTCGTACTCCTTGAAATTCTCCGGGTCGTCAAAGTTTGCTCTAGCTCCCATCCACCCATGATGCATAGTCTCATACGTCTCGATCACATTATCATTTCCATTCTTCTTCAAAGCCTCAGTATATTCCGGTTTCACATCATCTTTGGAATATAGACAAATGTAAGGAATCGTCATTTTTGCTGCTTCTTCAGGCTCAAGACGACTAGAGTGCTCGTCAGTGACTTGACGGTCCCCAAAGACCTGTATGTAGAGTAAGGGCTAAAAGACTTACCCTGGGTGCGCCGTTCCTGCGGCCTTGAACACGCTGTCTGGGCCAGATAGCAGAGCAGTTACTTTTCCGCCGAAGCAGAGTCCAAATGTACCCCAAGAATTGACGGTGCTGAACTTTGAACTTGCTTCTTTGCGAACAGCAACCGCCTCTTCGGCGCATTTATTCGCATCAGTCTTTCAGGGTAAGCGATGTCAGCAATTACTCTTCACACACCAACATTCTCACGAAATCCCCCTTACCTTCGCTTTCCTCCATTTTTCCACCTTTGCCTTCTTCTCTTCCGTATCCGGTGGGAAAAGAGTGCCATCTAAAGGCTCCCCTTCGAAAAAGTCGGGTAGCAGAACCAGCGAATTGGTTAGCGATGCCAATCTATCTGCGCCTTGGATAGTTTGACTGGCTAGTCCGAACACATCGTAGACTATGAGTATGCAGCGTGAAGAACCTTTGTGTCCGGTAATATATGTCTTCAAGCCTGCAATGTCCTCATAATCCCCACTGGGAGTGTACTTGCTTTTGACGATGGCGGGGCGGGCGCAGCATGCTTCTGTGTCGGCCATTGTGTTGACAGTTCGAGGTGATTCCTGTGAGAAGGTGTTGGAGCAATGAAATGTAGGCTTGATAAGTCACGAAACAAAGCTTTTTTGTGAATATTGCAGTGTCAATTCTTCTTGGTCCCTCACTGATTTATATATTGCCGCCCCGCGAATGTCCTCATGCAGATCCTTAAAACAGGAGCGCATGCGATTGGTTGTGGAGGTATAATCATTTTGCCGAGCGGAGCTAAGCCAATATCCACGCCGAGATATTATTCGTAGGGCTGAAATATATACCTGGGCAATAGACTTGCCCATTTTGGTCGCAGTTGGTATTCATGTCTGCGGTTTGTACTTTGCTCCGTCACCAGCGGGGATTGGAATGAGAAGAGCGACTGAGGCGTAGCTGTGCTGTACCGTAAGGCGAATGCATGTCCTGGTAGCTTGTGACAGTGCCATTCATTGCTATTAGTACTGGCACAATTGAATCCCAACAGAGCTACAATTTTGTAGACGATCTCTTCGGCGCTTCGTAACAGCTTTCGGACTGTGGAGATATAATTTCGACTTTAAGCAACCATTACAGCTTCCTATGAAGAACAGTTGCGGATGCCTGTTCGAAGAATTAGCTCATAATCTGACAAAACGTGGAGCACTCCCCGTCATAGGCTGGAGCTCACTTGATGATTGGGGAACAGCAAGGTATCTGCCATTACCACATTTTCTCGCCTCCCAGCAACGAACACAATGATTTCAGCTACATCGTCTGGCGTTAGAGGCTCTAATCCGCTAGAACGAACCTGTCAGTATAGGCGCATCAGGATTTCATAGCGACTCACGCATAGACAGCGTCGGCCTTGGTCCTATCTCCACGATATCTAATGAACGAAAACTCCTATGACGAACTCGTTAGCCATAAATTTGCCAACAATAGCCCTTTCGTTCTGCACTCACCGTCTCGACTTGGCCTGGATCAACCGTAACGACCCTGATCTTTGTAGCAATAAGTTCCCTCCGTAGAGCATCGGTGAAACTTCGTACTGCAGATTTGCTCGCACAGTAGATACTACCTCCAACATACGCCTCCCTGCCAGCTATACTCCCCAGCATGATAATGTCACCTCTTCCTCCGTCTTCCCTTCTTTTGAAAATTGGGAGTACAGCTTGAGTCATATTGATCAATCCGGTGACATTAGTGGCGAAGACCTCCTCTATGTCGATTTCCGGTATGTCAGGAGCATGCTCAGTTCCTCTCATGAACCCTCTTTGAATGAAGGTCAGTAATAATCCTGAATTTTTTGAACGTGAACATACGCATTGTTCACCAAGATGTCGATATCGCGGAAGTCCTCTGGTAAGGAGCTTACAAGGTTCCTCACCTCGGCAGCTTTCGATACATCTAAGTAAGCCACGTGGACTTTGACTCCTCGTCCAACTTCTCTCTCGATATCGGATGCAGTTTGATGAAGCTTTGCAATGCGACGTGCTGCCAATATAAGTTTCAGATCTGAAGGGCATGTCCGGGCGAATTCGAGGGCGGTTGAGCGACCGATCCCGGATGATGCACCAGTGATAAGGATGGTTTTGTTTTCTAGCCGTCGCTGCATGGCAGAGTACATGACTGTGGCTACGAAAGAAGTTAGAATGAAATGATTCCTTAGGATAAAACTATGAGGGGAAAATGATGAGGTCTGGGTCGATTCGATCTACAAAATCTGAGAAGAGGCTTCGGATGAAGATGAGTTGGTTTCAATGCCTTCAGGCACTCTTCAATTTATCAATACCGCAGTGACTAATGACCAAATTCCTCACTCGTAATTCAGATAATAGGGGAAAGAATGGGATGTATTGCCTGAGTAGATGAGAAGTTGATCGGATATCGCAGCATCGGCTAAGATGCCCTAAATTTCTCGCCTCGCCTTCTAAAAATGGTTTAATATCTACTTGACAATACACAAGTCTTCGAACATTCATATTCGGTTCAAACAAGCCGCTCCCGAACCTGATCTCATTTTGAAGCCTTTAACTAAACGCGTCACGTAAATGACACGCTCTTACGTGTAATCGCCCCTGTTTGGTTTAGCGTCATTCTGTCGAGCACTAACCTGAAGAGATCGTGCCGGTGCCATCTAACGAGTATCTTCACATTCAGTACTGACACCAGTTCACCGCTCAGAATCATCAGTCGCAAGATGGATATTTGTAGAGCATCGGACTGTATAGTGGCTAAGCACACATGGGCGGCTGCCGATTGGATCAAAAACTATAAGCATGCATATCAGGCAGCAAGGCTCAAATAAGTACATATCCACAGCAAGGCTCAAATAAGTACATATCCACAGCAAGCTCAGCCTCAGTCTTGACAAGTAATGCTTTTTCTGAATTACAATCCACTTCCTCCGCTCTCTTTCATTGTCCATCGTTCTATCTCTTCATGGTCACATCCTCCTTCCTGTAGAGATGTCTCGGCAGCATGAATGGTTTCAGCCCGGCGAAGGAATTGATCCTACGGTAATCTCTGAAAATATACAACACTACCTTGGCCCTGATGCTTGGATTCGTCCGGGGCACGGCGTAGGAGAGTTTGAAGGAATTCCGGGGTACTGGATTACAGCATACCGCAACCTGACCAGCTCCATGGTGCAAGACCTCAAGATAGATAGTCAGAGACGGCAAGCTGAGTCGGCAATGCGTCAAGGTAGCTCCAAGGTTGATACTAGCATGAGTGGTGCATCAGGAGAGAACCTCGAGAACACAGCACCGTCGTGGAGGATACCAATGTTTGGCCTCTCTAACAGGCCTGAATTTAATTATGGTATGAATGAAAACTTCATTGCCTGGCTGTTTGACGAAGCTAGCTTTGATCCCAGTGAGTATCTCCCATGCGCAATAGAAGACACCATCAGTGCTTTTCTGACAGTTTCCAGACGATTCATTTGATAACTCTAGGGATTATCGTCCTCGGCAGTATCGTCCTTCGCAAAACGCTAAGCTCACATCCTTTCAGGGATCCAATGCTCTCACTTCAAATCCAAAAACAAGCACCATACCATCCCTTTCGGAGCAAGAATGTATTGATTACATTGGGTCTCATGCACCTCATAGTTCCTTTGCAGCAGGCGTTCCGGATCAGCTAACGCGTATCGGGACGGCAGCCCAATCTCATTCGGTGGACGACTCGCAGTCAGAATCTTCAAACCAGGAGAGACTTGTCCTCACCAATTACAGACTGCCTCACCATGCAAGCGAAGACCGCATGAAAGTGTCCTCACTTCTCAACATTGAGGAGCTCGAGGAAGACGGAAATTACCCATCTCTGGAAAATACTATCTATCCAGATCATGGTTCCAACTCCACATCCCGCTCCTCGTTGATAACAGGACTCGGTCCAGGAAATATCTTTGAATCTACTACTATCGCCGATCAGCCAATACGATGTGTTGAATCAATCTTCTCGAGTACGCCATCTCCTACTGCAAATATTGAAGATGTAGCCGCCATTTGCGGCTGGCAGATTGGACAAGAGAAGTTCCTGATGGATAGTATCTCTGAAACGCCACTCACGTCTACGGGAAAACATAAATTAGGCCATGGCTCTTCAGGGGAAGTCTATGAAGTTAGAAATTCGCATGGTAATTTCGAAAGCTTTGTCCAGAAGAAAGTCTCAATATCTCCGCTTCGACGTCTGGCAGTCCAACAGATAAAGCTTGTTCAAGAGGAAATTGCTCACATGAAGAAGCTTACACATCCACATATTGTGAGGATCATCGGCTCCTATCAAGAGGAACGTGGCACCCGCAATCACACCTACTGCATCCTGATGTATCCTGTGGGAGACAATGACTTAAGCATGTTTCTAGATGAAGACTGTCAGTGCATAAAGTATGGTAAAGATACTTGGGCGGCAAAGCAATACATATCGTGGATCAGGAAATGGTTTGGCTGCTTAACGTCTGCTCTGGTCTACATGCATGCCCAGCGCGTCCATCACGAAGACATCAAACCTAGGAACATTGTACATCGAGGAGAGCATATCTACTTCACGGATTTCAGCTCAGCGAGGAGGTTTGAAGTCGGGCAAGCGACTTCTACTTCAAACCCCGCTCGTGCAACTAGACTATTCGCTGCCCCGGAAGCCTTACCGTACGATGATGGAGACATCGATCGCCACGGCTCTAAATCTGACGTTTTCTCACTCGGCTTGGTATTCGTAGAGATGCTCACGGTTCTAGACGGGCGAGATATCGAAGGCCTTCACGATTACTTGGATGGATACAACAGATTCTCAGAACCTTACGCCAGGCAGTATCACCGCGTTCTGGATTGGATTGACCTGTGGATCGCTATGGGTGATGAGGCCTTTATGTACGAGGAATGCGTTCGACCAATGTTGAGACGAAGCCGGTCTGATCGTCCGAGTGCAGTAGAGGCTCTCGCCAGTATTCGAAGGCATCGACCTTGGAGGCCGACCCTTACCTGCACGTGTCAAGAGTCAGACTTCTGTTCCATAGCATCAGATCACGGACCCCTTCAGGTGTAAAGTTACTCAAATGCTATAGCCAGCCTGAACCGGGCAATTCGCAATCATAAATCAGGATGGTCTGGCTTAGTACGATATTCTTACGCCAGAGATGATATTTTAACATTCCAAGAGAATGTTCATGCTTTATGGGCTCGTAAAGACAATTATACAAGATCGTACCTACTTAGAGTACAGTATTCTACATACACATCTAGCTAAACCTGTTCTTCACATTCTCTTAAAATATTTATACGCGGTATAGCATCGACATCTACTTCTGCGGGCGAGAGATCACTGACAGCTTGTCTCGCACTTGTGAGTCCCTTTTTGATCATATCTTCAATATTGGCAGCATCCTCCCGCATTGGCATGTCGGCGCCAAGTACTGATGAAGCTGTTCGCAATCCATGCCAAACAGGTACCCATCTGGGTATGCTTTCCTTGACCAATTCGCGAATTTGCTTTCGTTCCCGGGGATTTTCGACCCCTGCGTATTTTGGAGATAGTTGTGTCTGAATGAGCATAGGTAACGTGTCCTATGTAGTCATTAGCTCCCGCTTTATCGTCCGTAACAATATTCAAAAACATACCTCCATGAAGTTATCCTGCTTGAATGCGGCCATAAGCCTTAGTGCATATTTCGCTACCTTCCCATCCGTATCCTGGCCATCGAAGAACTTTTTCGCTCTGACAGCCGCCAATTCAAGCGGCAACGCAATGACAAAGGGGCTCGACCTAGGATCACCAGGCATGACCATACCCGATCCAAGATGTTCCTTCTTCTCCATCAACTCAACAACCTGCTCCGCATATGAGAGAGCCTTTTTTAGATCCTCCTTCTCCCAACCCGAACCCGATGCCTTGCTTTGAATACCCTGAAGCACAATATCCAAAACCAGAGGCTCCTTTAACGACAACCCAGTCGTATAGACCTTTTGGAGCGCTTTGAGAACAAGATGCTGCATGCCAGCATTATTCGCCCTTCGGATCAATTTCTGCAATTGGCTGGGTTTAATCTTAACGTTGGCATTGTGAAATCCTTCTAGCATCTTGACCACATTTTCCCAGTCCTGGGGTGTCTTGGCCGATTCAACGACCGTCTTGTAAACCACCCATCTGTCCTTCTGATCTTTTGTCCTATCTATATGTTCAAGTGGTAGTTCTACATTTCCGAGCTGGATGTTTATGGGTTCGGCTTCTAATCGTGATCGGTAGCGGTCTTTGTAGACGAGGAGCTCTTGGTCGTGGTTTAGGTGGCGCGGGAGAAGGATCTTGGAGTTTAGATGGGAGAGAATGGAGGAGAGCTCAGGGGATGAGGGTTCGAGGAATGATGGGAGTTGACCTGTCGATATATGTTAGATAGTTTCTATCCCCAGAGTGGATGAAGCGCACCTCGCTCGCAGGTCGCGGTTTGAGAAAAGGCGCGTTTCAAGCCATTGACCCTTCGGCAGGGCAGCACCGTGCTGCGGAAAGCCGCTTCGCAGCTTCGCTTTAATATCTTCATTGAATTGGCCGTTGGAGAAATATCTTGGGTGCTTAGGGATCGTCAAGCCCTGTAAAGTTCAAAAAGCTGTCGGCAAACGAAACAAATCTGCCAAGACCCGGTCAAGTCCATCTCGGAGGTCTTCGGGGAACTTCACCATGCCCTTCCACCACTTGCGCATGCATTTGGACGTTGAAGTCCTCAGACAGGCCACTCGTGTCTATTGGAATCATTCTCAGCTGGAGTTGGGTTCTAATTGATATTGAGCAATGTCTGAGACTAACATGGACAATCAACAAGCAACATTCTATCTCTCCAAACTAATCGGCAAGAATCTTCGAATCTACACTACAGACAATCGCGTATTCGGCGGGCAGATGAAATGCACTGACAGAGTATAACCCACTACTCTCCTCCTCATGCATGACCGCCATGCTAATTGATTCCAGGATCGCAATGTCATCCTAGCCCTAACCCACGAGTACCGCCAACCCTCAGAAGACGAGATCCGCAGAAAAATTGAGGAGTCCGGCAATCCGCGCGCTCAGGTACCATGGAACAGTCGCTATGTTGGATTAGTGGTTGTGCCAGGAAAGTATATCACAAAGATTGAGTACGAGGAAAATCAGTATAATCGGGAGGGGTTCGTGCCTTGAGAGGAGGATGCGGAGTGTCCTCGAGAATCGGTCGAGCTTTCTGTAGCTCTTCCGAAGTTTTATATGGGTACAAAAGGTGCCTAAAGAATTGATTAGGGATAGGGAGGATATAAATATACAACTCTCCTCCATATGGACGAATCCGAATCTATCATAAACGGTTGCCAAAAAGACGCTCAGCTGGCCTATCAGATGTGTAGTAAGCGGGTTGAACTGCATCGAAGAGTCGACGAATTTGAGGAGCAATAGCGGCGAAGTCACGGCCACGTGATCCTAATTTCACCTCAAGGCGGCCTCAATCAACTACATACCTTTGCAGAACTCGTCGTGACCAACACACTTTCAACGATACACTTTAAAAAATATCTACCACAGATAGCCTTTGTGCCATGTTCTCACTCGATCACACTCTTCGGAGTCGTCCCCAAACATCCATTCTCTTCAGACTGCCCCGAGAGCTTCGCGATGAAATCTATTTGTGGGCGGCCCAGGCACCAGGGTGTCTATACTACAATGAGAGAAAGTACAAATTCAGCACGAAATCCGACGCTTTCAAACCGCCGAATCTGAATCTTCTTCTTGTCTGCAAACAGATCACGAGGGAAGCTATACTCCTACCTTTCAAGGTGAACGAGCTCTGCTTTGGAATCCGTGCAACCTACTTTCTTCCCGGTTTCGAATTCGATCCGTTCGAAGGGGTATGCACATACCTGAACGGTCTTTGGTTGCGAGAAGCCAAATTAGGGCTACGCGCGGATATTCGGCGAGTCCGCATAGTTACGCATATCCGATTCGGGGTTTATCCCGGAGAGTTATCTGTGTGCTACGGCCTCGAGCGTAAATCTTGGGAGCATATCCCGAGAAAGCTAGAGTTTCTCGCCAGATATCCTCGCATGGTGGTCACAATCTGTGTTCGATTTGATCCCGACACTAAGTGTCTGGAATACAACGACGATGCCGCAACCACTGAACGACGAACGCTTTGCGTATGGGATCTGTTCCGGGCATTCGTCGATCAGCAGAAGAATACAAAGGCAACTATCGGCGACATCGGCGACGATAAATTACCCAACGTAAAGATTTTCATCGAGATCCCTAACAAAGTCACCAAAGATGTACGCCAGGTTGCAGAGACTGAGAACTGGGCGCAATACTTGAAGCATGAATTGGTGAAAGATGATTATTCCATGCAAATGTATAACGCTACAAGACGAAACATGTGAGCATAAGACTCGGTATCAGGAATGGGGATGAAAGGAGAGGCATTGCCAACCCTGGCCATAGCTGGGCAACATGGAGATGGCGACCTTCACAAAGGCCAAAGCGGCTTATGTAACGAAGCCCACCTCAGTTGTTGAGGGCTAGCAATATCGGCAACGGAAAGCGAGGGTCAGGAGCGGCTTCGACATTCGGGTGGCATTCTTGAAAGGGTCATTTTTGCCTCGAATATGCTTCTTTCTGGTTCTCATTTCCTATCATGACATCTCTCTTCTTGATTAAATTGAAACCGATTTCTTTCCCTGCTGGTGTGTTTCACTTGGTTCCCTTTGCTATGTTTGGTCTCCACGCAATCCCAATACACTGTCCAGACTTCCGCTGAACGCGTATTCTGCTCTCATAGCCGTTGGCTTAATAATGCATTTGATACAGTCTTCATTCTTTTCTGCCCTGCTTTCCGCATCTGGATATCCTGTTCAGACTTTGATGTCAGCCATGTAGTCACAAACGCGACCACCCGAGAAACTCATGGGCGTCTTTCTATGGGACGGTGAATATGTTGAAAGGGAGTGTATTGAGCAGAAAGAACCATTTGCAAGTTCATATTCCCCATACTGGGCGTGTTTGGAAGTGATAAACCAATAAGCAATGCCTGTTAGAACCACAAGCTCCACATGTGGAACAATAAGCACTGCGTGTAGAAGAACAAATATAGCATGAGGCGTAGGAGCAGAAGAGTAATAGACGGGTAAATCATCAATCTGCGCCAAGCGGACCAGGTAGAAAGATCGAATGGTGCTGGTGATAGGTGCAGTTCAACCTAACAATGTTGTACGTGTAGAGTGCTGTGGTGTAAATGTTGTGGTGATAATCGAGTGCGCTGTCCCCCTCGATATCAGATATAGAACAATGAAGGTTTGCTCTTAGGTCAATTGTTAGCTGGAATATGATAGTATTACGAAGCTATCAGACAAATAACGTGCAATAAACATAGTGTCTTCAATTCTCATTACCGTACTATATAAAAGGGACTTCTCATCCATCATCCTCGCCCTACTTCCCTTTCTCCTCACTTTCGTTAACACAACGCGCCCACTTGCTACCTCTCAACCTGCCTCTCCTTCCGATACCGCACCCAACCCCATCTCGCTGACACACAGAGACGTAATCTATAATACAATAATACGTTCAAAGCAACAGACCGCAAACAAAAGCAAGAACTCAACTCCTCAAACTCCTCCATATGCGTATGCAGAATAGCGCATGCATTCATGGATCGTGATTCATGCAGTAACCAATCCAAACGAAAAATCGTGGAAAGCAAGCCGTGAACCACTAATCTCAAAAGCGAGGCCAGAAATAGTGGAAAAATACAGATTATAGGCGCGCTTGAAGACAGCAGAACGAGCAAGCTCGAGCCTGGGATCTTCAGACGCTGAGAATAATACAAGAATAGAAGGGTTGGGAAGGGATGGGGAATGATAAAACATAGGCTTTTTGCATAACAGTGCAGTTGTGCATTTGATGTACTCACTTTTGGCATGAGGGGCGAGCGAGCCGCACCAGCTCGATGTAGGACCCTTTTCTTCATTTCAAGCCCACCAGCTCAGGCACACGCCCAATACGCTGTTCTTTCAGGTAAGAGGCCATCGGCTCCTCAAACCCTCCATCCACCGTCCGTAAAGCACATCAGCAAGCAACCCATTATGCTCCATACCCTTCTCAACATGACCGGGCAACTTCTTCTCATCCAGACCATGGAACCCATAGCCAGATCCATATTCCTTCTCGCCACCAATCATCGCGCTCTGACGACGACGGTGATGAGATTTGAGATGCGGGTTGTTCTGCGCCAGTACGAGTTTCGCGCCCTTAAGAGGCGATGCGCCGACGCCTGTACCGGTAGGAGTGTGGGTAGGCGTGGAGACAGGCGTTGGTGTTGGGGTTGAGGTCGAGAGGTCTGAATTTGTGGAGGCCGTGTTTGCGCGGCGGATGCGAGTTGTGCCGTTAATGGTTGTTCCGGACAGAGAAGCCTGGGAAGTCACTGATGGCGTGCCCTTCGCCGGACTGATTGGAGCTGGAGTCGCTACCGGTGTTGATGCGGGTGCAATGGATATTCCGAGTGCAGAAGCAAGTTTTGCATCTGCTTGTAAGTGATCGACCAGAGATTTAAGCAGTAAGAGTTCTCCTTGAGGATCAACTTTATCGAGATGCGACCACGCGTGGGCAACGCCGGCTATGGCCTCCCGTTGAACTTGGGAGCCTGTTTGGGCGTAGACTTCCTGGAAGATAGGGTCGAGGACTTTGCCATAAGCCCGTCGGCCAAGCAGAGCTTCTTTCGTGACTGGAATCGGTGGATACTCCATTGGCGGTACATTTTCGTTGTTCGCGTCCAAAGGATGGGCTGATGATGGTGGCGAAGGGCGGAAGGTTTGAGCTTGGGGATTGGGATGGAAGGAATTAATTGCCGGTGTTGGATTGGATGATAGCGCCGTCTTGCGCTCTGCGGACGATACACGCTTGAATTGGCGGACTGTTGATGGCGAGTTGCCAAAGGAAAGATCAACACCGAGGGGCTGCTTCTGATGATTACTAACACGGCGTGCTGTAGGAGTTGAGGTCGATGGTACCCGGAACGCTGTTGCGGTGGACGACTGCCGTGATAAAGGACGTCGGCTTGCAGTTAGAGGAGAGTTTGATACACTTCCTAATGGTGCCGCATTGAGGTCCATTTGTTGCATAAGCGAGGCACAGGATGCCGCATCGTTAGACGGTATACGCGCAAGTTTACGACGTTTTGAAGTGTGTCGTGCTGGTGTGATTGTCGCAGGTTTGACCGTATCAAAGACCCATTCGTCTGCCTCGTGTCTAGGTGAGATGTCGTGCCTGTCGATGTTAGAAGACTATATTCCTTGCCCGCATCCCAAGGCACTTACATAGTTTCTTCATAGTATTTGGGATGCGATGGCCTCTCTTCTTGCTCTTGAGAGTCATACATCTGCTTTCGCTCAATGAGCTCTCTCATGGCTTCTACCTTTCCAGCCCGCTGGATGAATTTATGCCGTAAGAGCTCCCTAGCTGTCAGTCTTCGGTCTGGATCTTTGATCAGGCAAGAAGCCACAAAGTCTTTGAAATCTTTCCCCCAATGGTTGCCCTCTAACCGGGGTGCGGGGTTCTTTGGGATCAGGAAGAGTACTTTCATCGGATGAGTACCAGCATTCGGCGGTTCTCCGTTCGCCAACTCCATAGCGGTGATACCAAGTGACCATATATCCGCCTTGAAATCATATCCATTCTCTTGTATGACTTCCGGCGCCATCCAAAATGGGGTACCAACGAATGTCATTCTTTGCGACTTGATGTTGGTCAACTGAGCAGCCACACCAAAATCCGCAAGCTTGACCTTGCCGGATTGTGAAAGAAGAGTATTCGCAGCTTTGATGTCGCGGTGTATTTTCCCGGTTTGATGGAGGTAATCGAGGCCTAGCAAAAGTTCTCGGCACACAATGGCGATGTGGGCTTCGCTGAAAGAGCCTGGTTTGAGCTGGAAAAATCAGTTGTTGTTCTAGATCTGATAGAAGATGGTTCATACCAGATCTAAGCATGACCCTCCCCCAAGGTATTCCATCACAATCCATAGCTTGACACCTTTGACAAAACTCGTCTTGTATTGGGTAACATATGGGCTCGAGCAAGTGCTGAGAAGCGAGATCTCCTGCTGGATCTCTTGTAGCTCATCTCCGCTACCTTCGAGATCAATCTGAGTAATGGGTCAGCATGCGGGTGGGAGTCGAAAGTGCGGGGCGGGGTTGCTGCGTACATGCTTGATTGCGACGAGGTCTCCAGTGGACTTTTCAATGGCCTTGTATACCACTCCAAAGCTTCCGCCTGTCGTATATGTCAATCAAGAAGAATTGGAATGCGGCCAGGTGAGACATACTGCCTAATTCCTCCAGAACCTGGTAGTTGTCGGCCATCGTGGCCTTTGTTGATAGTGATGTTATTGGGGAATAACAAGAGCGCTCTTGAGTTCTCAGCGCCGGTTGAGGGCCAGGTTGAAAGAAGGACCGCTGTTGCTTTGGAGCAGCAACTTGGATAGAAATAAAAGGGGTGAGGGTTCAGCTGGCGAGGCACATGGGTAGCTATATGGCGTCGTTAATGAGAGCGGGCATTTCACGATGGGTTGGTCGTCATGACAACCTAAGTGTAAGATCAACACCACTACCGTACGCCCTGTGTCATGTTCCGGAGCTGAACCGTGGATGATGCACTTGGGTAAAAGTGTCTAATTCAAGCGAATATGGATGGGGTTTTTGAAGATATTGAAGTATAGCTATCTACAGTTGCTCTCAAGGACTCGGTCGCGCTTACCGCTGGAGGGCGGCTGTTCCCCGGTACCTGCATGAGCTGTCTTCATCCAACTCGACGATGTCATCGTTCAAGAAGTTCCCCTGCATAATCTTCATGCAACGCGACCAGCCAGTGAAAGCGCGCCAATCCCATCCATCTTCTTTTGGCTGCCGTGGGTGTCGGTGTGATCTGATTTTGCTATCGGCTGCGCCATTCACGGATTGGCGGCGTATAAACATGCTTCCTTGCGCGGCCAAGCGGCCGCATGGACCCAACAGTCTGGAGCCGTCCCGCGGCCATCCATCAGCCATCCATCACTTCCAAAGATCAATTCGAACGGGAATCAGGTTCCAGGAAGACGTCGTCCCGCCGTGCTGGAAGACGGTTCTGCAACTTGAAAGCATCTGGATCCCGTGCCGTCTCCTTTTCGTATGCGGCCATCCCGCAGACCACCCATGACGGTTGTTAAGACCAGGCATGAGGACATGCTGGATATTGCTTTGGCGTTTGTGGATAGTCCCACTGCTGGACCCTGGTGCCTGGCTTTGCTACAACACTTGCAGATTCTCGTCTTCCCTCAATTGCCAGTGGCCGGAACAAAGAGAGCCTTCTTACAGTATCTCGTACCCACCAGAAAATCAGTCTTCCATACTCGCTGATTCAACAATGGCTGATACCGCGAGCCAAGTGGGGACCAGGTCAGCCCAGGCTGCTTCAGTCGCTAGAGAATGCAAATCTCGGAGCTGTGGCACCGTCGAGGTTGTTTCCATGAACCGTGCTGACTCGGTCCATCACCACGCGTAGGAATAAGACAACAAATATCTGCGTGACTCTTGCCTGCCCCTCGCTTCTTCTCCACTTCAAGCAATGCGTCCTTCAATGCATCTGGTATGGGTTTTTGCGCTGCTGGCCCAAATGCGTTGAAGACGTGGGCTTCGTGGTTGCTCAAGGGCGGCTTTCTCGTGAGACTGATTGGCCTGCCGTTAGCCTTTGTTTGTCTGCACCTAGAAATATACGGCAGTCCAGCCGCAACCTCGCTTCTCCTCCACCGACTTTCTCGACGGGTGCGCCTCACCACTCTCTTCTGCCTCTTGAAGGGCCATGATAAGAACCATCTTTTCTTTGTTGGAGGGCTAGACGTCATGAATCACGATACTTCAACAAAGACTCACGCTGCCGCCCATCAGCGGTCAAGCACCCTAGACGAACCAAGCCGAGTCCTCCCTTCAGGGGGCTCACCAACTTCTATTCCACCTTCGAAAGACATTTCCGCCAGCCCTTCTACCTCAAACACATTCTCTCAGCCATCGCCAGACCCTTCGACCACTTCTCACGCTCGCTCAATGTCTCAAGCCGACGTTGTCACGCAGGGAAAGCGACTTTCTCTGCATTTCCCCATTCAGCCAGCTGCTGGCAGCTCATCGCCACGAATATCTCCACGATCACGACCACAATCATGGGTTGCTACCCCGCTAACATCTCCCGAGATGGTGTCTTCTCCAACCGAGGGCAACTTCCTCGCCGTACTGGCTACCCAAGAACGCCGCGTTTTAGAGCTCAAAGAAGAGCTCCAAAAAGCCGAAGAAGATCTGAAAGCATTAAAGAAGCACTGGGCCTCTCATGAAGCCACGAAAAAACGCAATGATATACGAAAAGTCACACAACTTCAGCCTCTCAACACCACTTTGGCAAACTTCGAAGCCGATGAAGACGACATTGATGGCTCTTCCCTCTGGCTACAAAAAGAGATGGAGCGCAGAAAAGCCCTTCTCAACAACACTCGGACATCTCAGAGAAAGGTTTTTAGCGGATCGCGACATATGCGGACCTTATCGTTGCTATCTCCAGACAAGGCCACCTACTCGCCATCATTCCCTCAACCTCACGACGTTCGCGAGTCCGAGGAAGAACCCGCCAAGCGTCAACCTTTATCGCGATCTTCCACCACGCCTGATATTGCGACTCAAATAGCCAATACGGTCAATAACGATGAGCGTTACGATTTGAGTAATCTGTCTGGCATACAGCGCGAGATGCTGATAAAGACTGGGAAACAGATGGCCACTGACCTAAAAGACGGTTTATTGACATTCATTGAAGACATTCGTCAGGCTACTGTTGGCGATGAAGCGGTCAATGGTGCTAATGACAAATCTGAGGCATCAGGCCGGTCTCGCTCAGTCAAGGGTCAGCCTGGCAAGAACAATCGAAAAGTTTCTAATGGTCGTCCTACTCTCAACAGAGCTGCGAGTTCCACAAAGAAGCAATCTAGTGAGAACCCTGATCTTCCTGATATTGGTAGCTCATTCTGGAAGGACAACGGCTTGAGTGAGCCGAAGCCTACTTTCGCCACCAAAGTGACAAAGGCTTCGAAAAGTGGAAGAACTCCTCAGAAGACGCCACAGAAATCGAAGGATGAGTTCGAAGATAGCTGGGATACCTGGGACACGCCCAATGATAAATACATCGCAGCCAATGCTTCAAGTAGCAATAGCTCTGTGGCTTCAGATGATGGGCCTGCTTCACCTGCTTCAGGTCGAAGCAGCCCAAGGACCAGCACAAGGTAAGTTGTTCTGGTTTCGAACAATTTGTTTCAATCTTTCGCCTACTTACATAGTACAGTTCTGCGGGTATCGATACTCCTGCCCACGACAGCGCTTCCCTAAATCCCAACCGCAACTCAATCCCATGGCCCGATCTTGTCAAATTATCGCCTACCAACCTAAAGCGGACCGCATCGCATCTAATGAAGGAATGGGAAAAGAACTTAACTCCTCCTCCCGAGTCACGGGATTCCAGCCACGCCAGCGGTGATTACATTGGGAGGTCACCATCCCCAGCCCCGAAAAGGAATTGAACGAAAGATAATGTACATGTGTAAAAGTACTTGACGACGTAATGCAATATAGACGAAAATTCACTTCATTGGGGCGGCACTTTTGAAATGGTGGTTTAGATGTTTGCGTTGTAGATAGAGATGGAGCGTCACTGTCTATATTGGGTAGACTGGGATGCTTGTGATTTTCTGTTGTTAATAGATGAGCTACGATAATTCCATGGACGTAATTTATATCGCATGTGCTGGACCTTCACTCATACCATGACTTGTTCCTTCATACACGTCAACGAAAATGATCCGCTCTATGACTTGCCGTGAACCCGCCTTGGTTCAAGATGACAGTGGAAATAGGTTCTATAGCGAATCTCTACCTATAGATCGATTCATCCCACCGACGGTTTTAAGCAGCCTACCTGTGCGTGTGTGACACAAGTTGTATAAAGTTGAAGCCATCGGCTAATCCTCGGCAAATCCTTCCTACGCCCAAAAAAAGTTCCCCGACCTCACGCGCCTCAACACCACATATCCATCCTCACACCTAAACGACAGCCATGGCTTTCCCCGGAGGTATGCCAGGTGGCCTTCCTGGAGGGAATGACACTGCGGGGATGACAGACCAGGAGCGACAGATGGTTAAATTCGTACGACGACTCTACCCCCCAAATGCGCTGTGGTGCCACTGAATTCAAGATGGAACACCACTAACATGAGATGGACGGACAGATGCAAATGGGCATGGAAAGCTGTGCCGGCAAAACGGTCATGGCGGGTGTTATGGGTGGAGGACTGGGTGCTATGTTTGGGCTTTTTATGTCGAGTGTATGTTCATTCTCGAAATCATCCCATCCCATCGTTATCAACCCTCCCTTTCCCTTCCCTACATCCACCTCCCCTTAAAACCCACCCCCAACTAACTCCCCACCAGATGCGCTACGACACCCCGCTCTCCTCCCCCATAAACCCCGCCTCGGGCGCCGCAGCAGGCGGTACGCCCCTCACCGACCTGCCCCTCCGGCAACAACTGCGCGCGGGTCTCAAAGACATGTACAAGTCCTCGCTCTCCTCCGGCCGCAACTTCGCGCTCGTAGGCGGCATCTTCAGCGGCGTGGAATGCGGCATCGAAGGCTTCAGGGCGAAAAACGACATCTACAACGGCGTTGCGGCGGGCTGTATTACGGGGGCTGTGTTGGCGAGGAATGCGGGACCGCAGGCGGCGGCGGTGGGGTGTGCGGGGTTTGCGGCTTTTTCGGCGGCTATTGATGCTTATATGGTGAGTGCGGTGCGCTGGGGGAGGGTAGTGAGGGATGGTGTGGGATGGGAATGCTAACTTTGAACAGAGGATGCCGGAGGATGAGAGGAGTAAGCCTATTGCGTGAATAACTTGACTCGGGATGATCACGAGGTATCGGGGAGAGTTGGATGCTGTAATTGTCATTGTATCATTAGCAAGAGGAGGGCGTTCTGGTATGCTGGGATCGGATTCACTCTTCTGGAGCCGATAGAATCTGTATTTGTTCATTGCATCAAGCGGCGCATGGGTTTGATAGAACTTGGGGACGGCTATTGCGATCTGTAAGATATGGCTGGGGTTTTCAAAATCAATCTACTCAACACGTTCATCATGATTCTTGTCTATTCCAGTCCCTGGTTTATAAATGGCTCGCACTACGCCACTATCTGTTGAATCTCCTAGTTACACACTGATTTTCAATACTCCCTAATTCCTATCTTGAGTTCTAAACAAAGTTAAGCGGTAGTTGAATCTATCTCCGACTATCGTATTCGCAGTGCATTGCTTCTGGGAAAGAATTCAAGAATTAGCAAATACACAGAAGAAGAAAAGTTCCCTAGAAGCATTGCTTCGAAACCGAAGGTTCAATTATTTTAAACGTTGCTTCTAAGAGACATTCCAAGAAATCGCGAAATAGTACGAGAACCAAGTTTCTCGGAAGCTCTACGTCCCTTATGATGCCTAAGCAGTCTTCATAATGAACCCTCGAATACCGTAGAACCTAGTATATAACTCTCTCAGGACAAAAACGATTAAAATATTATAAAGCAAGCAGTATGTGTACGTATGAATTGCATGAAATTTATACTTTGCGTGACTTATCTTCGAATTCTCAGTTGGGAAGTAAGTTTCGTTTACCGAAAATATGTTATCAGTTTTGTCGAGGAGGGGAAGGCCTTTCTAAGCCAATCTACGGTCACTTAGATGCTTGCTAAATAGGAACAGTCCTAGGAGTGGGTTGCGGTTTAGCGGTATGTCATAGACGGGGGATGAAGCAAGCTAAATTCCGAATGTATCTGTGGTATCAAAGAGCCGGAGCTCTCAAACATCTTTGTAGTTCCTGCTGCTTCTACTCCATGGACTGAATGGCAAGTCTTGCCGTGAGCAATCTCACCAGAGCCACGTCAGGCTGGTCCCTGCTGAAATAAGATCAAGTCCTAATCAATCGGCTTGACCATCGAATCACCTCTCCCTAGTATTCATCATCACTCCAATCATCCTGGACTCCCGCCTCCAGATCCCCCTGGGTCACAGCAGGAACCCATTTAGCCCCATTCACTTCTTCAATAAGGTTCAGGTGGTCCAGAAACCATGTATACCGAGGCGACGCAGCGCGAAGCTGATTCAAGTCGAAATCAAAGCGTTCCTGAACCTGATCGGACGGTCCCTCAATGGTATATATCAGGCGCTTACCAACCACAGTGTCCGACCGCCTCCGCTCAACAATCCAGCTCAGCAATTTCTCCCAGATGTCCGCGTCGAACTTGAATTCAGCATATCCATTCTCGTCGAACTTGACGACGACCTTGATGTTTAGCAAAGGTAAAGCATCGCAGAGTCGCTCCAAATCCTCGCTAGTTGACATCGGGTTGGTGGAATCGCCCTGCTGACGAAGACCGTGGCATTCGGTTATAGTAACCCGTCGAATCATGAGTTGCTGCGGTAAGGGTCGCTGACGCATGAAGTTCAGGAACTGAGTCGTCTCTTGTTGCGCCCTGTAGACTTCGAATGGATACTGGAAGCGCAGAATGTTGACTTTGAGTGAGAGATGCATGGTCTCATCGCGCATGGCACGGCATATGTAGTTCAAGGCGAGGTCTACAAATGGACCATAAGGTGAGCCTCTCCTAATAGTCGAACAGAGGCAATCATGATAAAGGCCGTCGGGCTCGGTAAAGACGAATTCGTAGATTATGTTCCTTATCTCCCGTGGGAGTTTGAGGAAGAATGGGGACTTGGCCGCGCCGCCCAGCCCATGATCACGAAGCCGTTTCCGAGTGAGGTTGCACTTGGAAGGTCCGTGTGTAGTAGAATTGACTCTCCATGGATACTCGAATTCGTCCGGGATTCTTCCCCGCTTGCCTGATTTAGGTTTGATGTCTTGATATTTTGGATTCCACGCCGAGGGTTCATGAGAGGCAGTTGGGTCGGGCACTGGATATCGAAGTGGTAAATCATTGGGATGGGGAGGGGCCAAGTTCCTATTGTATTGTTGATGGAGCGAGGTAGCCGGGCCAGAGACGGGATGCGGACGTAGTACAATCGCAGTCTGAGGTATAGTCGGGCTGGTACTGTTTCGTCGTACCTTCACTTGTCGAAGAGTCGTATCCATGGCCAATATATGGTCCGTCATTTTCACGTTATCCCAATTATCCTCTCCCATTGTAGCATGATCCCGCATCAGCCTTTGGACCTCATTTTTCAAGACCGCCAATCGGTCGCCAAAGCTGAGCTGAGCCAAGATCACTGTGATTTGGGTAATTGGAAAGTCTCGTGGGCTCATGGCGCTCCGATGCATTGGATCGACGGGACCTGAATATCCTGGACTAGAATGTGGGTTGGAAGGGTTGTTCAAGGGGGAAGTTGGCTTTGATGCAGAAATCGCCGCCGAAGTTCCAGCATTGGCCCTGGGAACTGTTACCATTGCGTATCAGGAAATTCACCTCGAGGGAATACTGACAATAGTCCTCTATTCGAACTAGCTTTCGCCACCTGGCTGATATCTTCCATGTTGCATAGATTTGGGTCAGTTGATCCTTGATGTGACTGATCGATAGATCTGATCGGAGGAAGAGGTCATGAAAGTGGCTTGTTGACCGACTTTACTGGTTGATGCCATGTAAGAAACCCGGTTGTCTGGAGCTCAAAATGGGCGGTGAATATCTATATCGTATGTCAGATACTCTGCCGAAGCATTCATATCTTCGTGATTGTATCTGTCATCTGGAAAAAACCGAGGCCGACTATGAGTACAGAAGTGAAAGCGGATCAACTATAGGACACTTCAGATATTGCCGGGGCGGTGAGATTCATGAAACACGTGACTAGTATTGAAAATAGGTTTCTCGACTAATGAAATTTATTCAGCCTTATGTACCAGCCACCGGCTCGCTCTAATCCCCGAGTCCTTCACATGCAGTCGTAAACGTACTAATGACAAATGAGAATGGTAACGTATAAAGTGTTCGCTCTCGTAGCTGTAATGAGCAGTGTATGCCAGACGACCACTAGCGTGTAGGCGGGCGAGACAGGTAGTAAAAAGAGTGTGAAGTATAACTTGAGGAATCAAAAGCTCAAGGAAATGTTCGTTAGTGACAGACCACACACCATTGAAGATAATTGATGTTGGAAAATCTGTCAGATGAAATAGGTAATTGGGACTTAGAACGAGTGCTTTCGACGGTCGGGCTACCGTTATTGACGGCTTTAGCACCAATGGGCAAAAACCAGCTCCGGGATGAGAGAAAACTAGTAGAAATATTTTCCTAGATCTCCGTCCTCGTACCCCTCCAGGTCTTCCGCAGTTGTATTAGGACAGGTCCAGACTCTGACTACGACACCTCGTTTATGCTCCCCTAGAATCATTGAATATCAGCATGAAGGGTATGAGGTCAGGAGCGACTACTCACGGCCGTGGACATATTGATGTACTCTCCAACTGCCATCCCGGAAGCAATTATGTAGTAGCCATTCGACAGAGTGCTCACTGATGGAGAAGGCCATGAGAGCCAAAAAAATTGGAAGTTCTCCGGTAAGGCCGCCATACTGTTGATACGTGGTTCGAGAACTCGGGTGAGCATGGTAAATATCCGGTAGAAGCATTTGGGGCCACGCTTGATCGGGCCGCTGTGTTCTTAAAGTAGGTTGTTCTCCAGCTTGCGTCAAGTAAGACGATAATTCGGTATCATGGTGATCAAATCTTAACCGATGCCATTCCTCGTCTTCAGCCGGTCGAGTAGCATCTCCATTGAGTATCCAAAACCCAGCGCTATCGCCGTAATAGACCGAGTATGTCTTGTATAGAGAGCAGCCTCCTGGAATTGCCGCTAATGGTTTAATATTTTGCCCATCGCATTTCCAGTATCGGCCAGAAACTCCACCACCAACTAGCAAGTTGTGGCCCTTACCCTGCGAAGGTCTCCAATCAAACCCTTGACCAGTAAGAGGCGTAAAATCCTGCGCTTCTTGCAAATGATCGATGCGGAAGATGAATGCGACCTAGTCAGCAACATCCGTCAGATCTGAATCTCATAGTACGCTTGGAGTTACTAACCGACATCTGCACTGGGAAATTTGGAGCTATACTGGGTGATACAGCAATCGAGATTCGGAGTGACTACGGTGCAAAATCGCGTGCACTTGCCAGAGAGGTAGTTTTCTGCTGTTGAGTCGACCTCTCATATTTGAGATTCGCCCGACTCTTTATCCGCTTGCACACTAATGCGGCTCTTCACTGTGAGAGCTGATGGGGAATAGATTCGACATGCCGGTGGTCAGACGACTCTTCTCCAACTCGTGAAATGGAACCTAAGATGCTCCTCCGTAGCTGTCGCAGATAAGGAGTCGGCTACCATAGGAACACTGGCGCAAGGTTTCCGCCAACGTCGTCATGGGCGCTGTGCTGGATCAACTAAATACCTCCACATTGCTACCCCGCGCATGCACTGTATACATCAAGAGAAGCCCATGATCGGCGTGGCGGATTGAAAAGAGCAGGCGATCCTGGTCTCTAAAAGAGCGCAAGGAGGTCCGTAGTGGGAGACAGCATCGGCAGTAGGCTACCGCTTCGCACCCGTGATTCTCGGGGCGCGATGGTCCGTACAAGAAGCAATTCCCTTCTTATCGGCATCGACTGGAGGGTGAGATAGCCCGAGGTCTTCCTTCAAGTATCCTAGAGCCAGCTGTTTAGTACCAGCCGATTTGTGTCATGCGGATCCGATGTGTTGTTGGCGTGAAAGTCTAAGTAGTAAGAGAGAATTATGTGGATGCCTGGACAGTGAAAGACGCAATCATGCATAAACGCTCGGAAGAAAAACGGAAAAGAAGGATGCACTAGTCATACCACTTATCAGCTAACATCTTAACAAGCTAATGAAACGATCTGCTGGAGGGGACATACAGGGACACGTCGTCGCCAAGAGTATGGGGCCTCTGCGGCGTATTCTATGCTGCTTTGCGTGATTTCCCAGTAGAAAGTTTTGTATGGAGCAGTTGGGTTGCACGTGCGTGGCCACAGAAGGCAGTGATGCGGCTCAACGCTGGGGGGTGCTGCTGACTGGTTATAAAGCTAGGCCGAGACTCGTGCTGGGAGTGCGGAAAGGCTCGTAAAATGCTGCGTTTCTTTTTGTGGGTTGGGTCGGTGCCATCCTCTATGCCAGCATCTAACCGAGATGGAATGCCCAGGGGTACAAGTAAGGCTTTTGTTTGTCTGCAATAATTTTGAAAAGAGATCTAATTGCAATTCAGCTCAATGCAGATTCGAGGGAAGGGCGATCCATTAAGTACACAGCTACGCGCCCAGTGGATCTGGTGACATGAAACGGAATCATGCGGCATACACGCTAAAGTCGGGCAAACTTACATGGCAGGAAGGCTGAAAGTTTGCCTTGCGTTTCCCACAGACATCTCCGTCCTCTATTCCTCCTTCGAGAAAGCGTACGGTCAAAGCTTGTTGTCATAGGGCGACTGATACCATCTTACCGCACAGGACTTGTCTGCAGCGACTCTTTCGGTTGAATGCCTGTATTGAAGGCATGTGCAGTCGTAGGACATCTTCGACATCTGGTTTTCCAAGAGGGCAGAACGATAACAGCGGGGGAAATCTCAGGGCTGATTTGATACGCCAGGCCGCATGGGATCGGTGAGGGACGCATGGCTAATATTGTCTGCCAGAGGTTAGTCCCTAGACCGATGAACGCACCACAAAGTAGTCCAGGGAGCTCACCGATCCTAGCTGGTCCCAACAACAATCACCGACTGATCACACGCATTGCAGTCTAATTGGATACAACCACCCCCAGCCTGGTTATCATTACGACGATGCTGGTTAGAAGAAAGCCTCTTCCGCCGCCATAAGCAGCAGCAGGCGGGGGGGTTATCGATCATTCATGATGTGATCGGAGATGTGGTGCTTGCTATTCATCTCATTCGAGATTGTCCAGCTGCCTCCTGTTAAGATAAGATGGAATTCTTGCCCTCATAAGGGCATGCGCATCCATTTGAGACAAACTTACATAATAAGACTACGCCGCACCGATAGCCACGTATCACCGTGTGTCTCTCGCCAATAAGATATCGGGGGGAAGTTTGCTTTCGCTTCCGTCCCTTGTAAAGCCAAGGGCCAGTGAACTAGTTTCAGGGAATTTAATACTTGCATGCAATAGCTGGGAAGAGCTGGCATGCGTCTGTTATATCAAGGCCCTTCCCCCCATTTTCGCGGTTGTAGGATGCGTTCATCCAATATGACAATTCCCCAACGCAGGACCCATCCGGACATACCAAAGGCAGTTGCATGAGCAAAGGGAACCATGAGAAAGAGAAGCTGTATGTCAAAGACTGTACCTTAGGCCCACTGTAACTCGGAACGACACGGAACTGAGAAGGAAGACTGATTGTATAGAGGAATGTATACTTAGCGGTTCCTATAAGAGCATGGTCATTAAATTGAGGCGAGCCACCAGCCATGGTCCCAGCGGCAGGTTCGCGTAAAAGAGCATGTACATCTCGTACATTGGGCTTGCTGATAGCATATCGCCATTTAAAGACCGCAGCCACGCCTCCAGGGATATCAAATACTCGGAATTGTTCGGTGACTCAGGGGAAGTTCTGGGTGACACGTAATAGATGGATCGGAGCAATCACATCCCATCCCATCCCGAAGATTCGGATAGGCTTCACGGGAGCAGACACCCGCCCGCAGCGCATCTGCTCCTGACATGGCAAATTTCCGTTTTGCTATCTGAATGCCCACTACAGATGCATGTTATCCTTTTCTCATCACATCGGGGTCTGATCCTGAAGTCTGGTGATTCTTCTTTGCCGTTATGGGTACCGAACCGCGGCTTCTCTCATCCCATCATGTTCCCGAGTCGGGTATTCCAGTATGGTTCTAATGCGGATATGGATTTGGGATCCGCAGACAGCTTTCGAGCTAGTCCAGATCTTATTTGGCGTACAGTAGGGACGGGATGTGGGAGCTGAAGGGTTGCATTAGGAAGAGATTCCGATCCGAGAGGGGCGTCAAAAGCATGGAAGCCATGCTCGGCGATCTGAACATCATGTTGAGGAGGCAGTTTCGAAGGAGGCGAGAGGGGAGACGCTGCATCAGCGTACGAGCAATCGAGGCTGCATCATGGAATGTGGTTAACCGTGAAACCATGTAGTACAAAGCCAAGTCAGGTAGCTTAGTGACGGACGCTAACTACCTCAATGAGTGATGTCTTTGTCATCATTATAACCTGTAATATACCTTATATCTGCAAGCGAAATTTAAAAACCTTCCGGAACTAAAAATCCTAGACATCTTTCAACTCGACAACATTATCGTGAAGACTTCAGTTTGCGACTGGAGAAACTCAGCAGTAGCCTGCTGAATTTAGTAACATCCAAAATTGTCATTTTATTCTCACTTGAAGGCCAAAAAATAATAATTGCGACGCATGGCTTCTCAAAAGCCAATTCACTCGCTCGTGATCGATACAGGACCTTTGATCAAAAACGCTATAGCAGTATCAAGCCTGCTCCAACAAGCGGAATGTCTCTTCACGACCCCGGCTATTCTTTCTGAAATCCGAGATGCTGCGACAAGATCACGAGTTGAGACCACGCTTCTGCCTTTTCTTACAATAAGAAATCCCACCCCTGCAAGCTACGAGGTTGTTGCTCAGTTCAGCAAAAAGACGGGAGATTTTTCGGTGCTCAGTCGTCCTGATCTTCAAATTCTAGCGCTTGCCTATGAGCTTGAGTGCGAGAGATTAGGTGGAAACTGGAGGCTGAGAAGTGTGCCTGGACAGAAGGGACTGAATGGAAGCCCGCCTAAAAAAGAAGCGGATTCCGAAAGTGAACCAGATGGCCTTGTTAAGGAGAGCGATGAAGCCGAGAAACTCGATGCTCAAGATTCTATGCTGGTTACAACAGAGTCGCAACGGGACGTGTCGACTCCAGAACTGTCTTCAACATCACAAAGAGAGGGAAAAGATAGTAGAATAGAACCTCCAGCGATATCAGCTCGAAATGCTGTATCCGGCAACAAGCCTACTGACCATTCCACCTCTACAGCATCGCCTGAGTCGATCGGTGCAGGCATATCAGACCTGCAAATTTCTTCTTTATCCGAGGACCAACCGTCGTTGACTGAAGCGGAGCCCTACGAAAACACAGAGTCTGCCGATGACGACTCGGAAGGAGAATGGATAACGCCATCCAACATCAAGAAACACCAGGCTAAAGAGAATGGCAACTCAGCCAGCCAGACCAGTGCGCCAAAGCAAATGGCAGTAGCCACAATCACGACGGATTTTGCCATGCAAAATGTACTCCTTCAGATGAATCTCAATCTTCTCTCTGATAATATGCAGCGAGTCAAAAACCTGAGAACCTGGATACTTCGATGTCACGCGTGTGAGTATTATGTGCATCTCAGCATATACTTAGTCGCTAACCTGTGTCAGGCTTTTTCACAACGAAACAAATGGACAAGCAATTTTGTCCAAGGTGTGGCCAACCTGCGCTAACCCGAGTCGCATGCTCTACAAACGCCAATGGCGAATTCAAACTGCATCTAAAGAAGAACTTCCAATGGAACAACCGGGGAGACCGCTACAGCATTCCCAAGCCAGTTTCGGGCTCCGCTAACGGCCGAATCAATGTTGGAGGCGGAGGAAAAGGAGGCGGCAAAGGGGGATGGGGCCAGTCTCTGATCCTAGCCGAAGATCAAAAGGAGTATGTTAGAGCTGTTGACGATCAGAAACGCCAGAAGCATAGGGATCTCATGGATGAGGACTATCTGCCTGGCATCTTGACTGGCGACCGTGGACGAGCTGGGGGCAGACCGAAAGTTGGGGCAGGTAAAAATGTCAACTCTAAGAAGAGATTCTAGGTTGGTATGCGAACAAATATGACGTACGACTTACGGGTATCGCATCTGCACGGCGTTTTTATGAGACCAAAATTAGAAGGGCTGGTCATGTTCCTATAGACACAAACCGGCTTCGGGGCGCGTGAGCTCGTGATATCCTCCTCTAGGGTATGAACGCATCACGATAGAAAAAGACACATGGAACAAGCTGGAGGCCGAATGGTCTTTAACGAAATTGAACTTGATCGGATTGCTCTGTTGGAAAGAGCCGTAGCTATTATGTGAAGCAAATAGCCGTGGCCGTAGTTGCTTTTGCCCAAACTCCCAATAACGCCACATGCAGTATGCTCATCAAGTCGAGGAGCAGCCCTTCACCCCAGAGAACCTTACTCCACTGTCTCTCTCAAAACTCCAGCATTCCCCCAACCGTCTCTCCCATAACACATACCCTCATCTCGTCCCACCTATTGTCCAAGCGCAAGCTTATCCTCTACACACCATTAGCATCTCCTCTCTAGTATCCACCATACCAGATTCACTCACTCTGCTGCGTCAAAAGCAATCCATATCTCTTCTTAATAGTAACTCGATGCCTCGAGTACTTATCATCCGGCGAGAACCTGGCCGGATGTGCAGACTTCGAAACTTCGCCGTCGACAACCTTTTTCAGAGTGTATTGGCGTTTGCCGTCGGGACCGACCGTGTACATGAGATGCATTCTGCGCAGGGAATTAGCTCGACAGCGAAATCAAGGGATATAGAAGAGGCCTACTTGAAGGTTTTGCAATGAAGCGACTGTGTGGTGTTGTAATTGAAGTTGTTATAGAATTGAACCTTCAGGCGCGGAAGTGGGAACTTTTTCTCCGCAAGTTCGAAATCCAAGTCTTGGCCTCTTTGGCTCGTTTGCACTTCGTCCATCCAAAAAGGCCAGCTTCACCAAACAAGCTCCAAACTCAAACACCGAGCCAACGCAACCACACCTCCGTGAACAAATTCGGAAGACGTTCAACGAGATCAAAAAGCCGCGATGGACTTCCTAGACCTTCTCCTGCTGATATTCAGCCTCATGGTCATACCAGCACGCGCACAATTCGGCTTCTTCGATCAGATGTTTGGAGGAGGGCAACAGCAGCACCAGCCGCAGAATGTGAGGAGTGATTCGGCGTGGTATCAGCAACAGTATGAAGCTGGTATGCCTTTCTCTCCATCTCTCCTATTCCATTCCTTCTCTACCACCACAAGTCATGGAGCGCTTCACGTTTCGAGCGCATACAAAGACCAGCAGCCCAGACAGCGTGCCTTCCTTTGGGTTGTCCGTTTTTGGATGGATGAATTGCTAACTGTGGCTAAAGCGCACTGTACGAACTATCTCTGCCCCGGCACCCTCTCCTGCGTTCACTTCCCACACCACTGTCCCTGCGCCTGGGAAGCCGTCGAAGATAAAGTCGAGCTGGGAGAGGGAATTGCGATTTGTGCCAGTAAAGGAGGGTATAAAGAGGGAGAGACGATGAGGAAGATTGAGTTGGCAAGGAAGGGTCTGCTTTAAGCTGGCGGGCATTTGAGGTGTCAAGAGTTCTGGGAGGAGGCCATGCGAGAGACGAACTTAGACGTACGTTAGGGGGGAACAACATCTGCTCATTATATACCAATAACATGCGGGGCGTATATTGTTCAAGCAATAGGAAGAGCTTTGAGCATAGGAGTTCATTATGCATTCAATCATTCCAGGCCGATTCTAACTTTTTAAGTGCCACAACACCTACCGAACCTCCAAAAGCGCTGGAAAATGCAGACAAAGACATCCATCACCTCTTCACGTATTGATACTGATACAACTGGCTCTCCCTCTCGCCCGCAACACCGCACTCCTGTCTCCCCCACTCCCTCATAAGAACTCTCCCCATGAAATCTCTCTCTCCCTTTGTCCGTCCCACATTCTCAATCCACTGTTCATCTCTATGATCAACAACACTCTTCGCGCGTTTCTTGAGCGCAGCAGACATCAAAATAGCAAGCCGTTCATCCATAGCCCTGTTAACAGCTTCAAAGTCTCGTTGTCTGGTCTCGGCTTCCGCACGAAGGGTTTCAAGCTCGCTGCGTAAAGAAGCGCTTTCGGTTTTTGAGGACTTGGTTGCGGCGACTTGTTTACGGAGGAGTTCTCGAAGTTTCTCGATTTCCACATCCTTGGCATTGCTGTCTTCGTCCCCGTCTTCTGACTCCGAGTCTTGCTCTACGACCTTCTTTGTAGCCTCCGCTCGTAGTTGGTTAAGCTCGCTTCTTACGCTCTTGAGATCCTTCAGAAGCTTCTTTTTCTCAGTCCTCTCTTGTTCAATCAGGACGCCGACTTTCCTAACTGCGTCTTCGGCTTTCGTTCGCATTGCTTCGAGCTCGGTTTCGTGTTGTGAGATCAAATCCGCCCGTTGGGATTGGAGATCATTGCCCTTACTTTCCGTTTCCTCTTTAGAAGCTTCCATTTTTTTGAGTTCCTTTTCAATTTCAGCAATCCTAGTGTCGGCAGCTGTGCGTGTTTCTTGAAGGCGCTCGGTGATTGTGCGGATTTCGTCCTCGGCCTTCTGAGTCTCAGCACGGGAGTTGGAAGTCTCAGTTTGTGCTTGAGTGAGCTGTTGACGAAGAGTTGGAACAATATTTTCGAGGGTTGAGATATGACTCTGTGAAGTATTAAAGCGCTTCTCCAACCGCTCCTGTTCTTCAATATTTCGGAGAATCTCCTGGTCTTTGGCGGCGACATCGGAACGGGAGGAGTCGAGTTGGTTTTGTAGAGATTGAATACGTGATTCTAGTTCTGTGAACTTGAACGTATCAGACTGGATGTGATCGTGCACGTGGGCGCGTGTTTGAGCTTCTTCGCGGGCAGCTTTGACTTCGGTTGTAGCTTTTTCAAGGTCGTTTTGAAGCATGTCAGCTCTTGCCTGTAACGACGATATTTTCCCGTTAAACTCATTTCGTTCCTGGATACGTTTCTGCTCCTCCTCTTCTTTGCTTTGGTCGAGATCCCGCAAAGCTCGTTCTTTCGCCTCTCTCGACTGATCAAGTTCGACCTGTAATTGCCCAAGCCGTTCGTTCCTGGAAACCAACTCCACTTCCACTGTGCGTTTTGCATCCTCAAGGGTTCGAAGGTGAGCCTCAAACCCCAATTTCTCGTTCTGTAACTTGGCAAGATTTTGCAACCGCATTTCTTCTGCAAATTCCTGCATGCTGGTCCTTAAAGCTTCCTCCTGTTGCCTGAGCTTTGCGTCAGCCCTGCGGGTAGCCGCTTCATGGCCGCGCGCCCACTCCTCGTTCTCCTTCTCCAGCTCAGAAATGCGTTCATTCTGCTTATAGTTATCGTTACGCAGAGAATCCAATTCGGAGCGGGTATAGGAAAGCAGGGTTTCGAGTTCCGTGATGCGCGTCTTCGACGCCAATTCCTGTTGTTCGAGTTTCGATTGGAGCTCTGCGACATTACTTGAGACTGTGTCGTCCTTCATTGGACTTAACTCCTCCTTCGCAGGGTCCCGAACGTTGTGTATGACTGTCTCCTGGGTAGTTTTTCTGGGGGTATCGACATAGTCTTCTACCGTTGGTTGTAGTGACTTCGCTTTATGTGCTGAGTGCGCTGGAACCTGAAGCATATTCGATTTCGGAAGTCTGAGAGGGGTAGATGTTTGAGCATCACCGATATCTGTATCCGGTAGTGCATCCAAATAGCTCAGAACCTTCTCTTCATTGTCCATTGATGATCCAGATGACTGCCTCTTGTGAGGTCGCTCATTTTGGGTTTCATTGAGGCGCACTGTCCGTGACCCCGATTCGTATTCGTCCCGTTCTCGCCTTTCGCTCGAGTCTTCAACTGAGATTGGCCTGTCTCCTTCGCCAGTGGTATCCTGCCCTTCTCCAGTGGTATCTTGGATCTCTTCACTTACTTCCTCAACCCTGACCTTTGCTTCTTTTCTGGATTTTGGAAGGGGTAAAGGGAGAGGTGCGCGCATCCAATATTCCATGTTCATGGTGAAGTCCTCCGGTCCGTCGATATCATCACTCAGTATAATGTCGGTTTTTGGGCCTCCATTCTCATTCAGTTCAGTAGTTTCCAGGCCCGTCGATTCAGGTCCGCCGAACGCGTCAAGATCAAGTTCATATCGTGATTCAGGTTCCGAGGGAGCGCGACGGGTTGGGCTGCGAGTGGGCGAGCGATATCTCGAGGGACTGGCTGTATATGTTGATCGCGAGCGCGCCATGGTTATGTCAGTGTGCTTAAAGAATGCAATAGTGGTTGTGTAAGAATTGGCTTGTGGTCATGGCAATCAATGTTTGTTGTTGAGTCTACTACGCCAAGCTAGTTGGTCAAGGCGCGCTTTCACGTGTGGGCTAGTCATTAGTGAATGCTTATCGATAAACTATCCCAATGTCAGACCTCCTTCAAGCACGATGGTTATCATCAACGGAGTTCAAATATCTTCAACTCATCATACTTCCGAGCGCAAAATGCTTCCTAAAATTATACTTCAGATCTCACGTATCCGATTTTTGTAGATGCAGATTATAGTGAGGTTAATGTTACGGCCGAAACGCTAACGGCCGTCTCGCGCAACAATTATTCTCCCGCTTCAGAACCAGGAATGACGACGACGATAGTCAATGATGAAGAGAGTCACAATGAAGTAGGGTGGAAGACATATAAAGGAGCTGTAGAATCCATAGGTTGAGTAGCATCGCAACAACCAATTTCAGATCACGTCAAGCAATCAGGCGCACTCAGTATCAACGCACGACCTCCATTTTAATACTACACTCAAACTATCTCGCATCCACCCATATCGTTAACTATTTCCCTTCATCTACCCCAATCCTCTCATCTCAAAAGCCCAACTTCGTAAACCACAATGTGCTGCCAACCCCGTCCCCGCTGCACAGGTTGCAACCGCAAGAAATTTTGCAAGAAATCGTGCCGAACACCACACTCCTACCCCCAAACTGTGGTCATAGCACCGACAGGGTACCCAGAAGTACTCGCCAAGTCATCCTGCTGCACCCGGAAACCCCGCTGCGAGGGCTGCGGAAGGAAGAAATGGCATAAGAGGAGCTGCTCTTTGCAGTATGCGAATCATGGTGTTCCAAAAGTTTTGAGTGATGAGGTTGGTGGATTTGGGAGGGAGGAAAGGGGTGTGGAGAGGGGCGAGTTGCCGGCGTATGAGCAGGTGGTGGAGAAGGAGAAGGACGGTGTGAAGTATTGATGATTTGTAGCCGTTGTCCTTGAGGTCAATAGGGAGCCGCGAGGAGGTTTGAAAGAGATATTGGTTTTGAAAGTTCTGATTCTTCGTATTGGAGCTTTGTGTATGTCTACGGGTAGGCTTTGTTGTGTAGTAAATATTTTTGTTAGTTATTGAATGTAATACTGTAATGGCGTATATATTACAGAGGGACAAAAGCTTGACAACATTTTCAATGCTCACTATAGGTCTGACGACAAAGTAGACTATGATGCTTAGTAATGTGAGAAGAATGCCAGATGCCTTCCACACGGGTGTTAGAATTCGTCGTTTCTGAAGATCGGTCTGCATCTACTATTCTCTTTACCACCAGCCTACCGAGGTACTAAGTCGACTTAGACTCGGTACAAGGCGCTAAAGCAAGGTGCTATCCTGGAGCATATTCAGAAAGTAGCATATACAATAATATCTATCCATGCTTGTACGCCATGGAAGTCTGTACCACGAATAATGACACCCACTGTGCTCCGACGTCCTACGCCCATCAAGCAAGTACGCAAGTCACGCAATAGAGTAGAATCAACGGCAACAAAAACGCGTGGTTCAAAGCTTTCAAGCGCTCAATATGGGAGATAGACACCCTGATGCCATTAGAAGCGGCCAAAAGATATCTCAGACAGCAGAATGACCAACCGTCTCCGGATCCCACCACGCAATCCAAGACACAACGAAGATGAGAATGGCCATCGTAATCCACAAGGCACTCCCAATTGTAGCCGGCATACCAACGAAGAAACCCCCAACAAACCCCACATGAGCGAGGAAAGCGATGGCGAGGAAAGCATCGAAATGCCACCGGTTCCAAAGTGTCCCGCATACTCCTCTCTCTCCGCTCATTTCGCCGATAAGGTGGAGGGAGTAGGCTACGAAGAAGAAGAAGATAACGCCCAAGATGATGGAGGGAATGATTGATGGTCCGAGGCCGTGATGGAGGGTCAGGAAGATGGAGTTTAGGGTTCTGATGGTGAGAATGCCGACCATGCAGATGCGGCGGCACATAAGGGTGCGGTCGGACACGAAGGGGTTGAAGCTTTGGACGCTCATTCCGGGCCAGCAGCTTCGCATGCCGGGACACGTGCGGCGTGTCGCTCGGGTGCCATTATAGTCATCTATGGTTACGACGGGCATGGTGGCGGGTGATATTCGCAGACGCAGAGTGTGGATTCGTAGAGTATGTTTGTAAATTGTTCTTAACAAGAATGCCCGGAGGATGGAAATGGGGGCCGGCGGCCTGAGATCAGTGAGAGTGTTCCCACGCAAACGACGGCCACGCAGGAGGGAAGATTGAGATCTGAACAAGAAAAATTGACTTCGGGAGGAAATACTCAAGCATAAAGCTCCATTGAGTACCTACCAGCTGGCCTCTTGATGAACTGTCACCGTGCCGCACCGCTGCCTGAATCTCAGACCTATGTGAGGCTGTGACTCAAAAGTGATACTAGAAGAGTAGTCGTGCCGCAGGAAGGATCGTAGCCATCCTCCAGGGTAAGCGGGCCAGTCATGCCTTCGGAGGATGAGATTAAATAAGAGAGGAATCTGACTTGGCTGGTCAATGCGGCGAAGTAAACACTGACGATACTTGGCAGAGGTGCACGGCCTCAAAGTAGTGTCCAAGAATAGAAATGAAGGACGAATTGAAGAAAAACCTCTGCAAGATATCTCGAAATCCAATTTCAGCTAAAGTTTGGAGACTCTTGAGTATAAAGATTTGATAGGGTCCAACGTAACGGTTTGGTTTGGTGGTCCTTTTTAAAAACTAAACTTATTACGAGAATGAGAAGCAGGACCTGAAATATGAAGTGGACGAGTATAAAATAAGGAAGCAGAGAAGCGGTCTCAAGTCTAAGTCCACGAGCATACTTAGGCTCAAGTTACAGGACTCCATGCCTTTCTCTTAACGTTAGATGAAGACTGACTGTGATTGACTGTCTTTGTAATTAATGAGTAAGCAACACGGAGACCTTGAATCATCAGTTCCACGTCTTGCTCTTCATCATCAAACAAATGCAGTATGACGACGGCGAAGCCCAAGTACGACTGACAGCATCCTACATCATGATGCTGGACATGTCTATCGCGAACCCTTGTTCTTCGAATCAGGCCATCCCCATAAGACGTCAACTAGCCGAGTATCGACTTACGACAGCACAACCCAACAAGCGTTCTGTCCGACATGTGCGCGCTGTCCCTCTCCGGAGGTATACCTATATTAATGCGCTTTGCGTTTGAGATCTTGCGGTATTCACAATCTGGCAGGCCTAGCGAACGGGATCTCGGCTTCATCACAGACTTGTGGTAACTTCTTGCATCCCCCCACTCGTAAACATTTCGGGCGTCTCTCGCGCAACCTTATTAAATTGTTCTTCACGCAGAGGACAGGCGGTACGTGGGGGAGTCTCTGCAGACTTCCTTGGCTCCTGGGAGCTAGAGAGGGGTTCATGCGCCGCCAGCGTCATCACTGATTAGATTGAAGCATGACATCTCGTAGCTTGCATATTGCAAGCCCAAAATAATAAGAATACGCGAGCTTGAGAGCCGGCCCCGGTCGATAGATGACGGTAAGGAGGCCGAGATATGCGAACGACCGTACTTACTCTGGGGTAATTGTTACACTACTACGTCAAGCTAATCCTTCCATCTTTATGGCTTAAGGATGCAACAATGGATTGCCCGAGCTGTTGCGGGGTAACGTTAGCATCTTGTTGTTGCACAGCTGAAACTCTATCGGAGCATCGTGAGGTCTCTCGAATGAAAGCCTTGGACCATCCTCGCTTGGCTGTCGTGGACTGCCACATCACCCGTCTCCATGGCCTTTGAAAGAGCGCCTACACCGGACGCTGTGCTGTGGTAGATTGCTGAGCGGATATAACAGGTAAAATCAGGGTCCACGATACAGACATCTAAGGGACGATTGGAGCACTTGGCTCAAGCTAGAGGCGCCCGGTCTTCCCTGGCCGGGGCAATGGACTGCATCTAATGCAAGCAATTAGGTTCGGGAGCATGTGTAAAACGGCCCTCTACACGGCTCCTACTCCAGGTCTAGATGGCTAAGGGCTTACGGCGGTAGTGGATCTGATGGGGCTAAATTGATGAAATTTTCAGAGCGGTGGTAGCCGCTGCGGCAACGTCGGCTGGAGCTGTGAGATAGGGTTAGCGATTCGATATCAAACACAGTCGTCATAGAGATCCTTGTTGGGAGGCTGGTGATAGGAGCTCTCAATGCTCGGGACTCGTCTCTTCGGCTTTCCCAATGATGTGATGGCCGCTCAGGTACATCATTCAGGTACCGGCTGAAGATTGACGGACTTGATCGATGAGATTGCCAATCAATATCAGCGTCACCGCGCACAGGCCCGTCTTCGTGCAGCGTGCAGCAGTGCAGTAGCGAGCAAAACTCGTCGTCTGCTTTGTGCATCAACCCCCAACAAAGAGACGACAACGTTTCGTGGCGGGCTTTGATGTCCGTCCACCAGCTGCTTGCAGAACCCCTCACGATGCAATGTCTTGTTGCTGACGTCCTCACTCTCGACCCCGTGCCCGTGGAATGGCGCTCCAGGTGGACGCCGTCTGTTGCGCTTTCACAAGCCTTCCTCTCCTCGGCGCGACTATCGGAGTGCCTTTTCGAGTCACCCATTGACGCGCTCACGAGATTTGGCTCCACTAACACTGCTAACACTTTAAATCTCTGTCTCTCCCACTGCCACCGGATGTCTTTCGCCTTGGTTGCCCGTGTTGCCCTGCTTCCACCGCGTTGCAAGCCGTCAGCAGCAATCCTACATAACCAGACCCCGCCAATTCACCCCACGCTGTAACTCGTGCTGCTGGGAAGCGTGAGGTCCCGATCAAGCACGCATCCAGCCAATCAGGGGCCACTCACCCTTCCCCACGCTGCACCTCTACCCCAGAGTCCCAGACTCAGCCATCGCCAAAAGTCTCGAGAGCCACAATTAACACCTCGCTGTGGGACGTACGCCTTCGTGGACCTATCGTCGACACGTCCTCCACGCCTTGACTCGGCGCTTTGAGTTTAAAGCCAACCTTGCTCTCCCGTTATCCTTTCACGACAGTCGCTGCCTTTCCCCTTTGAACCATCTCCACAGCAAGTTTTTGGGAATGAACTTCAAGAACGACACTTCTCACTGGCCCGTTGGACAAGAGCCCATCAACCGCTGAGACCGGCTCGCCACCGCCCCGCGCTACGAGTTGCACACTGTTCGCCAGCCTGCCATTTTCCTCACTGGACCATATTGCTTCTTTCTGTTCAACAGGTCCGAAATCGATAGGCTTGCTTATTCGGCCGTTCCCTGACGTCCTGCTCTGGCCCTTGTTGTAAGCCTTGCCGGACATCTCCCCAGAATCTGAGTTTGGGCCTGCAGGCACCGTCACTCACGAGACCCCGGCATCATCGGACGTCTATTCTTATCGCCTGTGTTGCACGTAATGGAGTCTTCAATGACACTGTTGAGTGCACACATTCAATTCCTTGTATGTCTCCTCTCGTCATCCGTCATGCGTCTTTTTATGCATCTCAATAAAGTCTTGTCTTATTGAGGCAAAAGATACATTGGGCAGGTCTCATGCATGGCGTCCTGTAGGGCTGTTTTATAACCCACCTCCCCACTAATCATTTTCCTCGTCGGATTTTTTTCACCTCACTAACACCATGATTGCCACCAAGGATACGCAGTTGGCTTTGATACACATTCCACTGCATCTCTATTCAACTTTCTTGCAGCCTATCCTGCAACTCTTACTTCCCAATGAGAATCGCAGTAATGGCTCCAGCAGCAACGGAGCCGTTCGGCCTCCAAAAGGCTGGCCGTATGAGCACCCTTTTGTCAACATCTCCATCACCCCTATCGAGTGTTCAGTAGCTTGCTCCAGAGCGCTTGCTCGCGAACTCTTTATTCCAGTTCGAGACAGCCTGAATGATTCGTTGAAGAGCCAAATATCCATTACCAGTGAGGATTTTGTTGTCATGCAAGTCGATGGCGAAGGCCTTGATGCGGGACAAAGGGTCCTCGAACTCACAAGTCCTCTTGCTATGGCAGGAATGTAAGCTCAGATCACCATGCCACTTCTATCAAATGCTCTCTTAAGTTCATGGGCTAACTCTTCACAGTTCCATATTTTTCATAACAACATATTTCTCAGACTACATTCTGGTTCCACATCGCTGTCGCGGACAAGTAGTCGATGCGCTGGAGGAGCGAGGATTTGTCTTCGAAGATCAAACTTCCAGCTACATCAATTCGTCACAGCACGGCAGAAACCACTCGTCCACGTCCTCATTCGAGGTTCCTCCACCACCAGGCACGCCCCCACCGGCAAATATTTCCGAACTTCAAACTCGTACATTTGCCACTCTGAAGCGTCGGCATATTGTTCCAACAGTAGACTCAAGCATCCGTTTGATCCAGTGTGCGGGCCGTAGGGATCCCTCCCAATTAGGAGCAAATGGTTCAAGTAGCAGCCGCAATAGCATGACGAGCGCAGCCGATGATGCGCTTCATCTTGGCCTAGTAAAATGCCTCATCACGAAACCATATCCACGTTTCCTCTCCCTAACGCTCACGGATACGGAGCCTGCCTCTTTGCTTCTCGACCACACGCTCCTTCCCAACTTTCCGCAAGATGTCCTTCTGGGATCCAAGGACGATTTCTTGATTCCCATCACCCTTGATCTCCGCGACCTTCCCCTCGAAAGCACTGGTATCGTCTGCGGCGTGGCTGGGCGCCTTGTAGGCGGCACGGCCGGAACCATCGAAAGTCCCGTCGAGATGAGCTATCTCAGTACAGCACGCGCAGGGACAGTCATGGTCGGTGAAGACGAGCTCAAGCGCGCATTAGGGGCGCTGAGGGGTGCAGAGAACGGTGTCATTCCCACGCCAGATTAGCTGCCTCTTAGGGCTGAGTCTGCGGGGAACCGGGTTGCAAGGAGCCTGATCAAGTAATGGTTCATCACTGCATTGGGCGTAGTTTATGTGACGAACCGCATCGCATGAAGAGGACACCAGGTGAGGCCAACCTCGGCTTGCGAACTCGCCTTCACCGATCACAAAAGTTGATTGAGGGAAGTGTGATAGAGCTGAAGTGGGGTGCGCAAGGGGCGCATGTCAGCCTTCAGGCCGTTGCACACCGATCGATTTAAGGAAGCAAACGCGAACGAGACCAGATGCGTCAGCTGCCGAAAGCCACCGCAACATCCATTTATCGTCCAAAATCCTTCGCAAGGCAGGAGCACGCTAGAGCCTCTCCGACTTTTCCTCCTTTGTCTTTCTTCAATTCGTCACTCTCGCCCGTCGTTGTCTTTCATTTGATGTGAACGAGGATGCATGCGGCGTCAGTTTCAAACTTTCATCCCGCAAGGCCTTCTACTTCGAGCGACCTCTGAACCATCACAACCCTTGACTTTGGTCATTTTCATCGGCGCTTGATCTTCTTTCGATCATACGCTCGTATTTCTACAGCACCAAGTAACTTTTTTTTTTTGGGGGGGGGGGGGAAGAACCTAGGTGGGAAAGCTGGTAAGGCTGACGGCACACATGATGGCCGCCATCACTACTGTGTATACTCAGCCATGTTCTGTTTCTCATCATGTTGGAACTTTGGAAAAGCAACGCCACCCTTCATGTACGCACAATCTGACCCTATCACCATCTTGGCGCCATCCCACTCATTTGTTTCCCAATCTACCTATAAATCCCCACTCCATCACAACTTTCACCCCCTCAAAACCTCCTGTCATCCTTTATCTCCTTAGCCGCTGGAGGCGACCTCAAAATGTTTTCCTGTTGTTCATGAATCATGTTATAATGACCACGGTACACTGTTGGCGGCAGATCTAGGGCATTGGGCGGCTGCATTGCGATCGGGGAACACCAAAAAGTTTGTTAGTCTATCTTGTATCTAATGCTTCATGCTTTATGATGTAGGATAGAAAGTACCCCCGAGCCAAAATAAGTATTACATCTCATGTTATACATGATTTCAACTGTATGATATGATGCGTTAAGCCGCATATAAACGCTGTACGTCTTCGAACATGCGTTCAAAGCAGCTCGTAGAATCGAGCATCTCAGTCGCTTGACTTTCCTATTGTGCTTGTTCGTGCATATCCCGCAGCCCGAGTGGGATTCATATGACTAAACAGAAAGCGTGCGTACGCCGTTGTTCAACCCACTTGAGACGAGTGCATACCGCCGAGTTCTACTTCAATGTCTCACGTGGAGGATATGCTCCCCGAAGGCCAGACCGCTACTTCAACGGTACACGACTCATGATGCCACGCCCCAAACAATCACATTCCCATCACCCCCCGCGCTCGCCCATTCCTTCCTCGTCCTACAGAATGCCACGGCACTAACGACTTCTCTCTTCGAGGAAGTCGGCTTGTCTACGCTCCCCGTAGCATGCGCTTGCGAGTGTCGCAATTTATGCAGAACATTGCCTTCTAGCAAATCCCAGACGAAGATCTGACCATCATCACTCCCACTAACGACAACGCTATCGTTCAGACCCAGCGTGGATCTAAGCCGAAACTCTGTATTAACATACTCCGGCGCTCGATACGCTTTCAACAGCTGCCCATTCGAGGAATCCATAAGCCGGATTGTAGAATCCAAACTGGAGACCAGAATGGAATCTTGCGTCTTCGTGGGGCTCAGCGACGTAACGGGATATCCAACCACATCAACCGTACACCTCCCCATCCTAACATCATAGCTCCTAACCCTCCCATCCACACTTGCGCTCACAATTGTTTTATCCATGACACAGACATCACTGACACTGTCTCTCGCCTCGTTCAACACCATCAACGGCTTCGTACTCTGACTCTTACAATCCCACAATCTAACCGTCCCATCATAACTCCCACTAATAGCAACACTCGCGTCTTCGCCTCCGAATGCGCAGGCGTTGATGCGGCCTGCGTGGCCCGTGAAGCGACGCAGGGTTTGCGCTCGAGCTACGTCCCACAGGAACACAGTTTTGTCGCCACCGACGGAGAGGAAGGTCTCGTTTGTGGGGGAGATGGAGATGTCGAGGACTTCGTAGCCGTGCGCGGAGTACTTTTGGATGAGGGCGGGGTCGGGAGAGGGGATTTGGGAGGAGGGAGGGGAGGCTTTGGAGGGATTGAAGAGGCGGATTGTGCGGTCTGAGGATCCGGTTAGGATCTAGGGTCGTGTGTTAGTGGTTTGTATTATATCAACAGGAGGTTCGAAGGACGTACGTATTGGCTTGACCCTTCACTGTATGTGACAGTATGAACCGGGCCATTGTGGCCGCCGAGTTTGGCAATTGGCCTTGTAGGGACCTGTGGACTCATAACATAGTCGAATCTGAATCTCTCCAACTTAGGACCAAATTCGATCTTGCAAGATAATTTGAGGTGAATGATATGGAAGTGATAAGGATAGTTCAGCCCTACGAGTAAACCTCGAAACGCCAAGGATCGGGCCGTCTTCGGCAAATTAATTTGATGAAAGCTTGGAGCTCTACCTCCAAATACCCCTCGCTCGAGAGCGTAGCTACGTTTCTATGAGTGACCAACATACTCTACTTCTTAGGTTGGAGCATAGACTTTCCATATACCCCTCTTCTAAAGCTTTGTACTTATATAGTACCTCGTGCACTGCTTTCAGCCTGTCTTTTCCTAGGCATCCAGCAAGGCAGCCCAATTCACTCAACAGCTTCTTTCACAGTTCAATTGGCCTCTGTATACTAAACATGTCACTCGAGATCATCAGTACGCCCCCAAAAGAGGAAGACTACAAGTCTCTCGAAGAACATCAGTCTCAAACACCAACCACATTCTTCGGAGAGAAGCCTGTCCTACATTGCAAGCACTCGGGCCTCACTCTCAGCATACCTAGGGATCAACTGCAGTCGCAAGAAGTATTTCAGAAACTACACGTTGATTCCTCGAAAGATACAGCTACGGTGGATGGCCCAGCTCAGGACTCAGAGCCAGCATTGGTATCGAATGTTGAGATCTGGGTAGCTTCAGAGTACGTACATGATAGCTCAGGTCAACGTCGAAATCGTGTAAGGAATTCATGCTGACCGTTGTAACCATAGTCGCTTCACAATCTTCCAATCTCAACCCACACCCACTGGTATCTCAATACCCTACCAAACTCTCGCTCTACATGGAAAGCAGACCTCAGAACACGGCACGGTCCTCTACATCCAACTCAACTTTAACGACCCAGACCTCGTCAACGACGAAGATGCCTACCTCGAACACCTCCCCATCACCGTTTTCCCTCCCGACTACAAAACGGCCACTACAGCTCACCCCTGTGTCGAACAATTAAACGTCGCAATTCATGACTGCCAAAACCTGAACGAGGACCCTGACATATCGGACGCGGAGGATGGCGATGGGGAAGACGAGATGCCGGGAGCTGGAGGATGGATCACGAGTGAGAATATGGATCAGTATCTTGATGAGGAGGGAAATTTTATTGGTGGTGGGATGTTAGGGACTGGAGCTGGACATGTGAGGACGTTGGACGAGGTCGATGAAGGTGTGAATGGGGGCAGTGCGGCTGATGGAGGTCAGGGCGACGGAGAGACTAAGTGGCGGCGGACGGACTGAGTGGGCGGGCAAGATCTGTCTACTTATTGAAAGGCCCTTGTTGGATATGAAAAATAGAAAATGGAGATGTAAAGGTGGGCTATAGGAGCTTTGCACCCGCATTGGACACCCATCCCGAGCAGTGGATCAAAGGCTTCTTATGATGATGCTGGGATCAACGACGGAAACGGCACTCGAAGGCGTCTTTACCAGCGACTTCTACCACGCCAATTCTGTTTCTGGGATTAAAACAGATATCAGTAACTGCAAAACAATGTACGATTCAAAACTTCATATCATCGCTTTCTGCTTTCGGATTTTGGTGAGATATTTCTTCCTCTTCTCGACAAGACAGTTATGTCTATTAAATACCTCCGACACGGAGCTAACTCATGGTTATACTCTTTTGGAGGAGATGTATCGGTGTTGCTCAAAGTCCGCGCATATTCTCGACTGGAAGTTGAGGAGCTTTCTAATGTCTTCATAATGATCTTTCTCGTATAGATCTGGATTTCGACTCGATCGTTCCAGGGGCAACAGCTCAAGTAAGTTCTCAGGGCCATTGGTCTCAGGCGCCTGAGATGTGCATCAATCATTAAGAAAAGCACCTTTCAACTTGTCTCATACTTTCTTCAAGAATCAGCCTCGTATCTGCATTTATTAGAGCCACCCCGAACGACTCACCCTCTTCAAAGGAATTTCAACGCCGATTGCCCGTATTATCACTCCAATTAACACCGAAAGACAGACCAAATCGCTAAAAGTTGCTTGGATTTCAATACGGAAGGATTCCTACTCCTTGTCTGCCTCGCGGACGAAGACGTGGCAAAGCGGGCGGAGCAACATCAGCAGATCCACCACTCCAAACCAGATCCTCACAACCCACTCAGGCCTCCAGGTTTCATGTAGGATCAAGAGGAATAAAAAATACGCTTAAGGCCGTCTTCGGCTGGTGTCCTGCATTCGCATGTATTGTACTTACGTACTATCGTAGGTCCTACTAGTATCTATCTCCTTTAGAATTATCTCAATTCTCGTCCGCCATGTCATTGAATAATAATTCCGCCTGGATATTCCCAACGGGCGCGCCGAGCAATAGTTCTTATAATCAATACGCAAATCCGTTGAATACAACTAACACCACTGGATTCGGCACTTTCCCTCTAGACGTAAACGATGGAATCAGATTAAACTGGACGGCCGGATCCTCACCTTCTTTTCCCACGCCTCAAAACATAACCTACGCATGCGTATACAGTAAGTCATCTCCAAATCTCCAACCTTCCATATAAACAACACCTCCCTAACTCCCAACACCACCCAGACACACCCGGCTCCCAGTTCCGATCAACACCCCACATCTACTCTTCCTCTTTCTACACCTACACACCACCCTACACATACACTCTCCGCTTCCTTTCCTCTTCCCCTTCCCTCTCATCCACCCAAAACGCCACCGAATCCTGCTTCTTCTCCCTCGAAACCGGTACCCGTACCCCGAACCCGAATTCCATCGCCTTCCGCGTCATCAACGCCACTCGCTCTCAACCTCTTCTCTTCTCCTCAGACGCACAATCAGGCATCCCATGGACGCCGGACTTGACGCCGACGTACGGACCTTATGGTTATGCGTCCACAAGCAACGAGCACAAGCTAGCTAAGATCCTGGGCGCTGTGTTCGGCGTGTTGGGTATCATTGCTGTTTTGTTTGTGCTTTGGTGGGTAAGGCAAAGGAGGAGGAAAGCGAGGTTGGAGAAGGCGAAGCTAAGGGCGAGAGAAGGGGAGGAGGGTGTCAATTGGATGGAGATGGGGGAAGTGGGAGTTGGGGTTGGAGAGGAGATGAGGCAGCATGCGGTGGATAGGAGGGAGGCGGAAATTGGGGAGGCGCCGCCGCCGAGTTATTCGGAGGCGATGAAGAGCCCGGGTGAGGGGAAGGGTGGGACGAGAGGGAGAGTATCGCTTTTGTGATGGGGCTCGGATTTTGGGGGCTTTTTCATGCGCGGGAGTTTTGGCTGTAGGAGGTAGTTGTTAGTCGGGAGATCATGTCATGGAATGTACCCAGATGCATGCATGAATGCATATGCAAGAAACGATCGAATAGATTGCAAATGACTGTATTTACAAGAATATGTCCGACACGCTATTTTTACGCAGGTACGCACTTCTCTACGTTAGCATCGCGTCCTCAATCATAGTTGTTGTAGTTGGTCTTGACTTACCTGAGAGTAATATGAGTTCCAGGCTTTGCACTTGTATCCTGAAATGCAGGTCGTTGGGCCCGTATATGAGGCGTCACCACCGCATTGGTTGTACTAAAATGGTAACGACTGTCAGCCTCTTTCTTGGTTCTGAAATTACATGGCATTACGAACGCAGGTAGAAACTAGTCACTTACTGCAGCTACACCGGTGGACGTTGTAGAGCCTCCAGAGCTCGTGGAACCAGTGGACGGTGCTAAGGCGAGGATCTTGGCAGCAGCTTGTTCGGCAACCGTGACGATGTAAGCAGACGGATTCGTTGTGACCATGCCGGGGAAGATGGACGCATCGACAACGAACAGATTATCGGTTCCGTAGACCTTGGTATTGGTATCGACAACTGCAGTTCCTCCAGTTAAGCCACTGTCGGTTCCCATCTTGGCTGTGCCGATCCAATGGTTTGAACGACGTGTGCTTGCTTGAACTTTGAGCTGCGGAAACAAGGTAGTCAGCATTAGAGATCAAGGATAGGAAACGACAGGTTAACATACCCCATTGACGTAATCTTTGGCAGTCGTATTGGTAAATGTTGGTAGTTCCCACTTGATTGTGGGAACTTTAGCGATGGCATCCTGCAAGTTTTTGATGCCTTGGATGACTGCGTCGATGTCCTCCTGGGTGCGCAGATATGGCAGTGTAGAAACATACATGGTCAGCGCTCCGTTGATTGAGAGAGCGCCTCGAGAAGTTGTACCTCGACCAAGGTACTGGCTCATGGTTATCGAATGGTTGGTGGTGACTGGTGGCGTTGGCTCAACGCGGGCTGTCCACTGAATCTGCCTTTGAATACCATCGGTGCCATTGATCACGTCCCAGAACATTGGACCGATATTCGGAGCCGATTGTGTAAGTATGCCTGTACGGTTGTTGAGGTATGAGTCCTCGTCAGACTTGATTGGGTCCGTATATGCTGCATAAAAGTCGTAGAAGGTAACATTTGGATGGCTGATCACCATGTCCGTCTAATATTCGTTAGTCTTGCCTCATTGAAAGATGCACTTCAACTTACATTGACGTGATCATTCAGATTCTGGCCAACGGGAAGGTTGATCCACTGAGAGCTATTGATCATCGTCGGTCCATCTTGAATACTATTGCTCACGACTGCCAGCTGATCCTTTGGCCCAATACCACTGCGGAAGAGTAGTTTGGTAGAGCCGAATGTGCCAGCCGAGAAAATAACACGTCCAGTACCGGCTGTGACATTGACGGTGCCACAATAACCACCTTCGCCACCAGCAAGCTCAACGCCAGTAATATGGCCTCCGGTCCGGACGGCCCTTCTCACAGCAGTGTTCATCCAGAGCTTGAAGTTCTTCCTTGCGCTAGCGGTTACAAGGTACGTGGCCATAGGCCCCCCTCGCTCGCCATGCGAGTACATATAAGGGGTATGGGCGTAAGTCTTGTCTTTCTGGCCCGGACTAGCGTTGGCGTCGACATATTTCCAGCCACCTGCAGCGAGAGCCGTTGATAAAGTGTCGTATCCTTGCGGGTAATAAAGTTGTTTATCTGCAGAGGGAAGGAAGGTTCCCGGAATGCGCGAGAAGACTCGTTCTGCTGGGGCAGCCATATCAGCGGACTTCCAACCAGTCGGGAAATTATAGTCCCAATCCACGGGGTTGGGCTTCCACCACAGAGCAGCATTGACAGCAGTTCCTCCTCCGAGAACACATCCAGCCATCTGGTCAATATCTGTGCAAGCAATGCCGGCAGAGTCAACCCAAATCTCGTTGCACAGTCCTGGTACATCGAATCGAGTGAGATTGGTTCCATTTAGCCAGGCTGGTCTCATGCTTCCTCCCCATCGGCCTGATGATGGCGGACCCTTCTCAATAAGAAGAACGCTCTTGCCAGACTCGGACAACTTGTCTGCCAGTGGAATTCCTCCAGCGCCACCACCGACTACAATGTAGTCCCAAGTTCCAGTTGGGGCAGCAGTTCCAACACATTGGGTAGCCGTAGGAGCGGCAGACGACGTTGGGGTAGCTCCTGGAGCGGTTCCGTTGCCTCCGTATCGCGAGACCCATTGAGTATACGCAGCGTTTCTAGCACTAGCAACAGGAGCACCAAACTGTGCTTGTCCGTTGTCATGCTCCGTAACAGGAGAAGACGAATTGCTGACTTGAGGAGGGGTCTTGTTGTTTTGTGCCCATCCAATGACTTGCGTGTCAGTCGTCGGAAGCTGAGAACCGGTTGCACCCTTATGATTCCAAACCCAGCACCATTGGCATCGGTAAATGAAGGTAAAATGAGTGGAATTGACGGTGTGAGAGATTGGGGTCAATGTTGCATTTCCAGTGTAGATCTCAGGCGCAACGTAGCCACTTCATACTGTCAGCAAGGACACCTATTAAACATCTGTCATCTTTCCCACCTTGCATATCTGAAGGAAGTTCGGATATCTGAACCGTCGACCCAGGCCATCAGGAGAAGCGCGTTCGGCATGCCTCCGCCATGACTTATTCCAGTCCAGCCTTGGGTGCCGCCGTGCAAGGCGCCAACCTTGGTAAAGTCAGTATATCAACGTTGCTTAATATTGAACTCAAGTCTGTACTTACAATCATACCAAGATACTCATCGTTGGTACCACTTGGGGTTCCTGGCAATGCATAAGCCCATTGAAGTCCACCGGTGGTCAATGTTGAGTCGATGGTCGATCTCCTTGTTAAATCTTAGCATTACGCGACGAATAGAATCATAAGGCACTATTACCAAAAGGTTATGTTTGTTTTCGGGTCGGTGTAATAATCGCCAGTGGATTGGGCCTGGACGGCTGGTGTTACTGTAACGGTTAGCTTTTGTCACGCATATTTGAAGGTCATCGTACGTAGGGAGCAAGCCAATGAGACCGCATTGAGGATATAGGAGGTCCTCATCTTCAATTACTCCTTGCCCAGCGAAACTGGACGGAATTGGCTCTGAGAAACGGTGAGAAGCGAAGGGACGCCCACAGAAATGAGGACGTGACCGTCTATTATGTAGCCATTATATATGAATGACTGCTATTTAACCTAGACCATGCAAGGGGCATTGAGGCGTATAGAGTTAAGCATACAAGCCAAGCAGGACATGACTGATGGATTGTGTTCAGCGGGAACGTGTGACGCCCTGAACCGGGTACAGAGATGCGGCGAGATTCGCATGCCTGTGGATCTTTCTCCAAACAAGAGGATAGATTGGGTGGCAATGGCAAGCATCGCGCAGGATTGGCTGGGGAAGATTAATTTGTAACGGGAATATTGACAAGGCTTTTTGATTGTTGTAAATTGGTTTTAGGCGGGAACTGAAGTCGTATATTCCGAGGGACAAATTACACTAAACGGTTTCCAAGCGTCCTTCCCCAGGATCTCGCTCCGATGCCTGAAACAAGCCACCGGCGATATGTTTCACCGTTCTATGTCTTTAGCTCTTGGAAACGTTCCCTTCTTGCCGTCCACCAACCTCACAGGCCAGGTCATACCTCACGGCCACACTCCATCTCAGCATCATCCATATCATAACCCTCGCTGTCAAGCTTCTCGCCTTTGAACTGGAAAGCTTATCCCGAGCCTTAACCTCGAGCATGGCACCATTTGGCCTTCGGAACGCCGCGCACGGTTGAAACATCCCAGTATCCCAATAGATGACACTTTATTCAATTTGAGTCTTCCCGCCAGATGCTGCGGGGGAACAATCACCCATTCCATTCCAATTGTCCCTTCATGTCGACTTGCAGTCTCACTTTCAAATCCTCTTCCCTGTTTCCGGCTTTCTGAAAATTCCACGTTAGGCTGCACTACCCATCATTGAGCACGTGCTATTGTCAAACTAATCGACGAAGTAAATATTGCCGTTGCTCTCGCCTTAATGACGGGTTGGTCAGGCTGCTTGTATGTCCAGTAGGACGGCTGCACTTTCTTGTATAGCCTTACATCTGGCTCCGCCTCGCTCCGTTCCCGATTGAGGAATATCCCGTAGAAAGTAGTCAAGATGCTCCCGAACATTCTTCTTATAGACCTTGTCTGCCATTGTTGCTTGCGAAACGCGAGAATAAAGGAGAGCAGTATCGTGCTACTACTGACCTGGACACCATGAAGAATCTTTTTATCACGTGCTCACTGCTTGCCAGCGCTTCGGCTCACACTATCTTCCAGCAACTATGGGTCAATGGGGTGGCACAGGGGCAAACGAAAGGGATTCGCGTGCCTGTAAAACTGCTATGCCATTCTGTCGGGTTCTATAGTCTACTGACGTGACTAGACATACGATGGGTACGGACTACGACATGCTCGGTTTCTAGAATGCTGACTTGTAAATCTTAATAGACCAATCACGGATGTGACCTCTAATGATGTTATTTGTAACGGCGGGCAAGTAGATACTCGAGCCACCTAAAGATCCACTATATTGACGAGCCTTTAGGCCGAATGCTCTGAACACCCCGCTTCCAAAGGACATCATCAATGTATGTGACCGGAGTCTTTTTGGCCTTTGTCTCAAAGAACGATACATTAACATATCATGTCTCAAACAGGTCAAAGCTGGCGACAAACTCACGGCTGAATGGCACCACACATTGACTAGTGGTGGGACTGGAGATGCGCAGGATCCCATCGACAAAGGGCACCTTGGTCCTCTTATCGTCTACATGGCCAAGGTCGATAACGCACTAACAACCGCAGTCACTGGACTCAAGTGTATGACCCTAGATGACCCCTGCATGATACGCAAACTAACATCTTTCTAGGGTTCAAGATCTACGAAGATGGAATGGATTCTAAGGGCCAGTGGGGCGTTACACGGCTTTACAACAACAAGGGCAAGATGGACTTCACTCTACCGTCTTGTATCCAAAGTGGACAGTAAGTTGTGTTCGTCATGTCAAAGGTTCAGAAGACTGACATCGCTTAGGTATCTCTTAAGGGCTGAAATCATTGCCTTGCACGGTGCTTCCAGCTACCCAGGTGCCCAGCTGTACATGGAATGCGCTCAAATCAACGTTTCCGGCGGTGGGAGTGCCTCCCCGTCTGGAGTGAGCTTCCCTGGAGCCTACAAAGGCACAGATCCAGGCATTAAATTCCAGCTCTACTATCCCACGCCAACCACGTATATCGTGCCCGGGCCAACCGTGTTTTCCTGCTAATAAAGTGAGGAGTTGGCTTTACATACATCCATGCGAATGATCTCCAAATGTTGGGTATGATAGGGTCGTTCATAAAGGATAGATGATTAAGGTTGTGGAGTAGTCTGGGTGATTCATTACACTGGGTTTGCGGCTGGAACGAATACATTACTCCTAGAAAAGAAGTCGAATGATATGCACTATGAACATTTGGATGCACGAAGAGATTTCAGCCGCTCATAGCCCTCCAATTGATAATCTAAAAAATATACAAACCCATCACGTGCGTCATCTCGACCATCCACCTGCAGCTCTGACCTTTCAATCCACCAACACAATCCTATATTAATCCAATCAACCACCACAACTCTCGCCACACCGACAAAATGCACGACGAACGTAAGTCCCACATCCCAATTTTACGTTCCCCATTCCCGAATCCTTCAACTTGCTATATTCCAAATCCCCACACTTCCCCGCAGAGCTCCCCAAACGCCCCCACCTCCAATCTTGAGCCACGAACTCGGGAACCCCAACTTTTTGAGCCTCACACTTAGAACACACCTCAACACTAGAGCCTCAAAGTTCGAGTCTCAAGTCGAAGACAGCCCTCAAGCTAACGTAAAAAAACTCTCTAGACCCTCACCCCCTCCTCGCCCAACTCCCTCTAACAGTCTCGCCCTTCCTCTCCCTCCCCACCGCAACAACCCTCCCCTACACCTACAAACAACTCCCATCGACCCTTCCCCCCTCAATCCTAACAACAAACCAACAACAACCGCACCCGCAATCCACCCCCTCCAACCACCCCACAACCTCGTCAACAGACCCCCAACCCCAACCGCCCAAACCCACCTACATAACCTCCTCGTCGGGCCACACGGCGCATCCAGACGACATCGTAGCCTCGTGCCGCGCGCTGCAAGCGCATTTACTGAAGATGGAGGAGCAGGGGAAGAGGAGGGTGAGGGAGTGGGAGGAGAGGAGACGCGAGGCCGAGTTGGCGGAGAAGAGACGCGTTGCGCCTGGTTGGTTGGATCAGGATGTTAAGTTGCTGGTGCCGGAGAAGAGGTATCTGGATGGAGGAGACCATGTGGGAGAGAGTCTGTTGGATAAGATGGATGAAGGAGAGGGGCAGGGAGCGCAGGGGCAGGGAGCGCAGGGGCAGGGGCAGGCGGGGAATGGGGAGACGAGGGAGGCGGAGGAGTTGGATAGGGCGTTTGGGGGGATGGGGATACGGTAGTCTCGCTCTCTCTCTTTCTCGTCGGTGCATCAGCAGGTTCATTCGCGAGGGATCTATTTGCATAGCGTTTTGGGCGTATTGGTGTCAACAATGAATGCGATACGCATCAGGTATTCGAGGCGATTGATAAGCCGTCACTACATGAGGGTATGAGATGGACCAGCCCGGACAAGATAATTATAAATCTACAAGACTATAGAAGATGCCTTTGATGGACTCCAATTTTCCTTGCGAAGCGTCCAAGCAAACCACGCCTCGTACTAATGCCTACCTAAGCTATGTCCCTCTGCAACCAAGCTACTCGTAGTCCACGAACCGAAGAGCCGCTTTGCGCTATTACAAACATACGAAATCAAAAGGAGAGGTATCTTGAAGGAGAAGAAGCAGGTAGTACTGGGAGAGTTCGAACGGTAGGTAAATATATTATTCCAGCAAATGTCGATTTTAACGACGGCCGTGAGAACGATTGACGCTGCCTTGGAGGTTGTCGACTTCCCCTTCGAGGGACTTGATGACGGCATGGCTTTGTTCCAGGTCCTTGTTGAGACGATCGCGCTCAGAGATAAGCTTCTGTTCCCAAGATCGGAAACGCTGTTCCTCGACCTTGACTTGCTCCGTGAAGCGCTTTCGCAGCGCCTCTTCCTCCTCCTTGAACTTAGGATTATCCAACTTCCTTGGACGAGCCTCTCCGAATTTCCTTGTTTCCATCTGTTGCGCTCTGTATGCCTCGTAGTGATTCTCCTCGGTAGTGTGGATGAGGTCGAGCATGTGGGTTCGAATTAAGATGGCGCGGAGCTTCTTGAAGTCGCAGTGATCTTCGTTCTCCACTTCAGCGACACCCCACGCGTACTGGCGGCCTTTGACGGTGCGACCATCGTTCGTCTGAACGTCCTTCTCGGAGCCAATGACGGAGAAGGGCATGGCAGCGATCAAGCTGCGGGCATGGTTGAGGCCGGCCTCGTCGTCCTCCTCGAGTGGCGGCTGGTAAATCTTGATGCCCTGAGCCTCAATAACAGCGCGTACCTTTCGTCATGTTAGAACGTTGCACCAACCTGAGACGCATAAACTTACTCTCGACTTGAATTTAACCAGGTCAGCCGGGCTCAACGTATCTGCCTTGGCAACGACAGGAATCAAGTTGACACGAGTGCAAAGCCGTTTCATGACCTCAATATCTAGAGGCTTCAATGTGTGTCCAGTGGGTCTGATGAAGTACAAGCATGCGTGTACACGAAGATCAATTTTATCGCTTCGGCGAGGTTGTTGTTCCTGCAACATGTACGACTCGTGCTGATCATCCAAGAATTCAATGATGGGTTGCCAGGAGTCGCGGTTATTGACATAGTCACCAAATCCAGGGGTGTCGATGACGGTGAGTCGGACTAGATAGGGTCAACATTTGAGTTCGGTGGGTCCACCGTGTCACCAGGACTCACCTTTGAAGAACTTCTCCTCAAGTTCAGCTTTGGTGATCTCAATCTCGACTGTCTTGTCAATCTGCTTGTTGTGTCGGCGCTTGTGGTCGGCATAGTTCTTGATGGTTGTCGAGAAAAGAGTATTGATAAAGGTCGTCTTTCCCAGCCCGGATTCTCCAGCAACCTGCACTCAAATCAGTCTTTCTGCAGCATAATGTACCAGACTGTTCCAAATCTATACCATTATCGTGAAGGCAGCGCCGCGTTTCGCAACGATCTTGTGACTGAAATTTGGTTAGGCTAGAGCACCATGCAGGTGCTAACTGGGAACCTACCGCTGGTTTGGCAACTGTAGCGAGGGTTAGCAAAAGTATTGCAACAAATACAGAACGACATAGACATACATTGGCAATGCCAATTGGAGATGCTGACTCGGCCATGGCGTGCGGTTGCGCTTCGGGCTCGTTTTGTGGGTGATTCGAGGTCTGCGATCGCTCGTTAGCTGTGGAAGCCATGGTGGATACGATACGGTCGGGGAATGCTTACGAAGAAAGTGTAGTTGCAGAGAAGCGTCCAACTTCACAGAAGTAGAAGCTTGAGCGGCGTGAGGAGTTTGTGGTGGTGAATGGGGTGGATGTTGGGGTGTTGATGGCCTGGGGGGATTATTTGGGTGTCCCCTTTCTCTGCCAGGCCACTTCGGCAAGCACTGACCCTGACGGGGAAAGCGCGCTAAGTAATGCATCCGTTGCTTGCGACACCAAGAAAAAAAGTTCGAGATGAATGTGAAATGCGCCACGACCCCGCCATGCTTCGACCATACAGGTAGACGACCTTGATCATGAAGACTGATTTCCAGGTAAGGCTTTCACGGTAGTGTCATATTCGAAATCATGCTGAAGAACGAAATTAGTTCTCGAATCTGCTGGGAACGGTCTACAGCAGAGGCAACCTCTTGTTTTCTCCGGACGGCACATGTCTCTTCTCCCCAGTTGGAAATAGAGTGTCTATATTTGATTTGGTCAAGTATGTCAGGCTGCGCCAAGTATATCTCTGAGTGGTACTGTGCTAAGTGTTTGACAGCTCGAAATCACATACCCTCCCATTTGCGCACCGACGAAATATCGCCCGTTTAGCATTGAATCCTCGGGGGAATCTTCTCCTTTCTGTCGACGAAGACGGCCATGCTATCCTCACGAATGTTCCGCGCCGCATAGCTCTATACCATTTCTCTTTCAAAGGCGAAGTTTCCGCACTCACCTTTGCCCCATCAGGTAGACATTTTGCTGCAGGTATTGGAAGAAAGGTGGAAGTATGGCATACACCATCCACGCCGGATGTAGCAGATGGGGATCTGGAATTTGCGCCCTTTGTAAGGCACAGGGTTTACACAGGACACTTTGACGATATTCAGAGCATAGAGTGGGCCAGCGATTCACGATTCTTCTTAACCGCATCACGAGATTTAACATCGAGAATATGGAGTTTAGATCCGGAAGAAGGGTTTATCCCAACAACTCTGGGCGGGCACAGGCAGGGTGTCGTAGGAGCATGGTTCTCTAAGGATCAGGAAACGGTGGGTATGAGCAAAGTTGACTTGCGCTGCAATCAGTTCCACTAATGTCTAGTACAGATCTATACAGTGAGCAAAGATGGCGCACTCTTTGTATGGAATTACATGTTACGACCTGACGCACCAGAAAATGGCGAGACAGATGATGACTATATGCAATGGAGAATCGCGAACAGGCATTACTTTATGCAGAATAACGCACATGTAACTTGTGCATCATTCCATGCTGAATCGAATCTGCTCGTTACTGGATTCTCCAATGGTATCTTCGGCATCTATGAATTACCTGATTTCAGCACAATTCAAAATCTCAGGCAAGTCATAAGAACTGTCTTCCAAGAATTATTTTGCTAACCTCGACAAGTATCTCCCAAAACAATATTGATTTTGTCTCAATAAACAAGACAGGCGAATGGCTCGCTTTTGGCGCTTCGAAGCTCGGCCAGCTGTTAGTCTGGGAATGGCAGTCAGAGTCATACATTCTGAAACAGCAAGGACATTACGATTCAATGAATGCAATAACATATTCGCCCGATGGCCAGCGCGTCATAACGGCCGCAGATGACGGAAAGATCAAAGTTTGGGATGTCAATTCCGGCTTCTGCATAGTGACTTTTACAGAACACATAAGCGGCGTCACAGCCTGCGAGTTTGCTAAGAGAGGAAATGTCCTCTTTACGGCAAGTCTTGATGGATCGATAAGAGCATGGGATTTGATCAGATATCGAAATTTCAGGACATTCACAGCCCCAACTAGACTGTCGTTCTCTTCGCTAGCGGTCGACCCTAGTGGAGAGGTTGTCTGTGCCGGCTCCATTGATTCGTTCGACATCCACATTTGGTCTGTTCAAACCGGTCAGCTGCTGGATCGGCTTGCTGGTCATGAAGGCCCGGTTTCCTCGCTTTCTTTTGCCCCCGACGGTGGATCACTTGTTAGCGGTAGCTGGGATCACACCGTTCGCCTCTGGAACATCTTTGCACGAACGCAGACCAGTGAACCGCTACAGCTTATGGCCGATATACTATGTGTTGCATTCCGTCCCGACTCGAAACAAGTCGCCGTCACGACTCTGGATGGGCAACTGACCTTCTGGTCTGTATCTGACGCCACTCAACAGGGTGGTGTAGATGCCCGTCGTGACGTCTCTGGCGGGCGTAAACTCTCCGATCGACGGACGGCTGCAAATGTCGCTGGTACTAAGAGTTTTACTTCCGTAACATACAGTGCCGACGGAACATGTGTACTAGCAGGTGGTAACAGCAAGTACATATGTTTGTATGACGTACAATCCGGCGTGTTGGTAAAGAAATTCACAGTCTCCGTCAATCTTTCACTTGATGGAACGCAAGAATTCCTCAATAGCAAGCTCCTCACGGAAGCAGGCCCACGAGGTTTGATTGACGAACAAGGCGAAGCATCAGACCTCGAAGACCGCAGAGACGGAACACTACCAGGCGCAACACGCGGCGATGCAGCAGCTCGCAAGACTAGACCTGAAGTTCGCGTCCCTGCTGCTGCATTCTCACCCACTGGGCGAGCTTTCTGCGCAGCTTCTACCGAAGGCCTCCTCATCTACTCCCTTGATTCAGTCTTCCAGTTTGACCCCTTTGACCTCGACATCACCGTCACACCAGCAACAACGCTAGAAACCCTAGCACAAAAGGACTACCTCAAAGCACTCGTCATGGCTTTCCGCCTCAACGAGCGTAATTTAATCCGCCGCGTCTACGAAGCCACTCCCACCAGTGACATTGCGCTGGTCGTGAAAGACATGCCAAATGTCTATCTTTCACGCCTACTCCGCTTCGTCGCAGTACAAGCGGACGAGTCGCCGCATCTAGAGTTCAACTTGATGTGGATAGAAGCGCTCCTAAGCAGGCACGGAAGGTGGTTAAAGGAAAATAAAGGAGGACTGGATGCCGAACTAAGGAGTATTCAGAAAGCTGTTACAAGAATTCAGCTTGAGTTGACGAGGTTGGCGGACGAAAACATCTATCGCATTGAGTATCTTCTTTCGCAACCCGTTGAGCAGGAGGTCACGGAAAAGGGATTGGATTTTGGGGATGGTAAGATAAATGGGGAGATTAAAGATGGAGATGAGGCTATGGGCGATGTGGATGATGATGATGACGAGGAAGAATGGATAGGACTTGACTGAAGAACCTGACGGTGTTCATCGTGAGATCTCAGTCCTATCCCATCCAAGCCTCGCTATTCCCCTTTCAGCAAGGCGCACGCGCAATCGCCAGCCACCATTCGCGAACATCATCCTTCATCACTCCGTTACTTCAACCTCAAATACTACATTAATCAAAGATCCTTTTGCCTCCAGTTATTTTAATCCCCTCCTGATGTTCAAATGGCCTCAAATTGCCCCTCAACAGAACATGCCCTGCGTTTCAACCTTTCGGATCTGCTTATCTATGAAGGGAGTCCCAAGGATGACCCGGAACGCTTGCTGCATTGCTGGGGTTACTTGGATTGTGGAGATTGTCACAGGAGACAATATCATTGCGGATGGTGTCCTATTGTAAGTTTGACTTTTTGTTGTATTGTGTAGATATATATTCAATGGCTTCGAGAGTCGCCTTTTCTTATCCATTTCTCATTCTTTGATTATACGAAGGCTCAAAATTCATATCATTAGAATTACTTGAGCTAATGTGTTTGGTCTATTGTTCGTGTTTGCATCAATTTCTCTTCGGGTATCTGACTAAGCCTGATAACTCGTTTCGAGCCTTTTCTTCTTCCTATACATCCCACTGACCCAACTGACCAATCAGTCCGGTACATGTCTTCCACTGCCGCTGACTCCAATGGCCCGCGCATTTCCACTCTTGTCTCCGATTTCCCATTCCCACATCTGTGCTCTCGAATCAGAACGCTTTGAACTCCGAACAAGCGGGCTCGGCTGCCAAGTCTCGACCATCACCTTCCTAACCTCTGTGGTCACGATCTTTTGTACGTTTGCAGCGATCTTACTTATCTGGATTCTGATGAAGATTGGAAAGCTTTCTGGACTGGCTTGGAGGAGTAGCAAGGGTGGTTGGCAAGTTTTTGGAGATGGTAGTGAGGATGTTTGGGTTAGAAAGACAGAAAGTTGGGGAGAGTGGTGGGAAAGGATGCGTGGTAGACGCGTAAGAGGAGAGGAGGTTGTCGATGGCGAGGAGAATGCGTATCAAAGAGCGAGGTGGACTTGGCGGTATTGGAGGGGCAATAGAGGAAGTGATCAAGAACCGGAGAGTAGGCCTCTACTTGAATGATTTTGATGCGCTGGAAACGTCACGATGGATTTGTATTGATGGTTTTTGTTGACAACCAGCGTTTAGGATCACTACGACAATGCTCGAGGCCATGTCCTGCTTAGCAAGGGGAGCGTTGACTCGGGTCAAATCCGAACGGTTTACTTACCACATATGATTAATTATAATATATATGTTAGAGTCTGATTGAAATTTGCTATCTTTGGCAATTTTCTCACCTCTTCATTCGCTTGCTCCACATGTATAGCCATGACCTCGAGAGCTCCAATTTGGATTCACTAAGGCCTGTATTCTAATTATACTGGCATCCCGCTTTAACAAGTGCCTGTAAGCATCACTACTCTTGACCATGTTCTCGCTGCCGAGCAAACCGTCGAATACATCTCTTGTTAGTTATTAACACAGCCGACAGTCAGGTTTTTTCAAACTACGAACACTCGCGTGATACTGTCAACGGATAGACTTTTATCAGACTATGGACACTGTCAAGGGATAGATTTTTATACCTAATTATCAACCCCGTCAATCCAATCCAGGCCGATTCCGGTATCGCTGTCAAGAGTGGCTCCGATATGGAAGAAATCTTCGAATTGCGGCGAGCGGTAACGAAGAAACATGAAAAGGGCAACAAATGCGGGAAGCAGCTCGAAGATGAGGAAAATGGAAGAAGTGAATGTGAGGAGATGGGTTGCTCTTCCATTCGTTCATTTGGATGTTAAGGGGTTTGACATATCCAGAATCATCGAAACGTTTGTCGGTTCTGGTATATGTCGCTGCATCTTTCAGTCAATTCCAATGATTCATTGTCATTACAGCAAACGACTTCTTTTTCGACTCTCAATAATGTGAGCATTCCCCAACATATCAAGTTGTGAGGAGCATTTTCTTTGGCGTTCACGTTTTCTTTCACGAGCCTTTTTATTGCGTATATACCATTAACAAATTATGTTGTGCCACTTTTAACAGCATTATAGTGGTGTCGAATTCCGACCTTGAACCATATTCACGTCATATGATTCGTTGTTTTGACTTTGAAAATCATCAAATTCCAGAGACTCCTTTCGCTCCATATGCAGCTTGTCGATCGAAGTTCTCTCGCAACACCCACTTCGCACTCTCACGGACTGTCTTCGACTACACAACTGCTGTTCTCAAACCTTTGATCAAGTCTCAGCAACCCAATATCCATCAAACCGTTAACAACATCTTTCAAATACCACTCAGCAACTTGTACCTGAAAGAGAATGTCTTCCAGAAGCTCGTCCCCTGAGATCCCTCCCGTCGATCTGAGTGCCATTCGCCAGGTCCTCCTGAGCTACCTAGTCCCAGAAGTTCCTTCCCCTGGTAAGATCATTCATTACCAATATTATAAGCATTCACTTATTCAAACCAGATGTCGTAGCACTTGGTCGAAGTTTCGGGCGCCATCATTACTGGGCAGCTCCTTTTGATAATGTGACGATAGTCTTCCGCTCCGAAGCCCAGAGCCTGAGGGGGATCGAGAACGTGGATTTGCAAGCGAATTCGAATCTCCATCTTCTTCTCCTAGTCCGCAGAATATCCGTATGTATTCCATCGTTTCTTCACAATTAGTTTTTGAATATCATCAAACAACGGGTTTGGTCATTCTAGAATTTTTGGCGTGTTTGCTAAAGCTAGCATCAAAGTGAATACATGATCAGACACAGCTCGCAAGTGAAACTCTATCTAAAACATTTGTTGCTAGTGAAGATGATTCAATTTTGGCACTTTTCACTATATTCATCTACTTAGTGAGTATATTTCACTACCACCAACGTGATGCAGTTCGCTTATATAATTCATGACGCTCCACTGATTTCTTCTTTCACCGCAACTTGTCCTAGATAAAAATCCCCCAACCGACCTTTGCTCCCACCACTTCATTGTCTAACACCACCGACTTGCTTTCTTCATTACCAACGCACACCCAAAGCTTGACTTACTGTTCACAAACTTTTCTACACTCCATCCACGAAGACCAACTTCGATATCAAACCTCGACTCACTTGTACGAACCTTTTCTACACTCAACCACCCACACAAACCTCAACTTACTTTCCACGAACCCTTTGTACACCCCAAGTCCATACCATCATGTCCAACCATAGCTTCGCTGCTGACGATTCTCCCCGCCATCTCCCCATGCGCCAGGAGTACGCTACGGCTAGGCCTTCTGAACCAAGTGGGTTTATGCGGCCGTATCTTGGATACCTACCGCTAACAATTACAGATCGTGAGCGCTACTGGCGAACGAGGCTCCCTGAAGATGACTTTCCCAACACGTCTTCGACCTACCAAACCCAGCGTTCTCCAGGCCATTATTCTGACGAACTGACCGCTTATGTTCTTGTACGCGCACAATCAATCGAACAGGGTATGCCGGTACCCCCACCACCTGCGTCCTTGCCACATTTCTTACAGGCCGCATTCGCCCGCGCTGACATGCGTTCTCGATACCACTCTTACAACCCAATGGACCAAGAAACACTTGGCAGTGAGGTCTACGACCCTGATGCATACCAGGACGACGACTATGTCCCATATTCGAATCGGGAGCATGGTCGAGCTTCGTTCTCGGGGCCAACTATTCGGACGATAAGCTCAGCTGGTACTCCCAACTCTGCTTTGTATACATTGTACGATGGATACGAGAATGACTTACAGGAAGAGGATGAGTATGATGCACAGGACTATTACGCACAGGAAGAGGAGGAGTATGCTGCTCAGGGAGAGGAAGAGTATGATGCTCAGGAAGAGGAAGAGTATGATGCTCAGGAAGAGGAAGAGTATGATTCTCAGGAAGACGAAGAGCGTCATACCGAGGAATGTACTTCCAGAATGGTTCAAAAGCATAACAACAGGACCGATAGGTGGCTGTCTGAGCGTCACTCACCTGTATCTCCAACCTTTCACCAGCCAGAGCCTATTCGTCCGCTTTCGGTCACCCAGTATCAGCAAGCCTGGGAACATACCATTCACTGGCCAGAGGAAGCTCCGTACGCAGATCAGGAGTCTCTCTCTGTGGACAGTATCGCTCGTGGACCAACCGAAGTGGGCTCCCCTCAGCATATTCAAGGTTCACATAATGTTCCGGGAGTAGCTGGGGGTGGATCCCTGACCATGAACCTTGATTTTTGGCGAGACTCTACTCATGAGTATCTGGATAAAGAGCTCGCTTCTGTTCATACTCCAGAGCCTGAAGAAGAGGCTTTTACTGGAAGTAGTAGCGAATTTGGAGGAAGCGAAAATGGATACAATTCGATCACCCCGGGGCACCTTACGCATGTAACGCCTCCATCCGAACCCGAACGGATACGAATTAGCCTAGAGTCAAATCTGGATATGGATGACTCTGAAAGGTGGGATGATGACTCAGATGACTCCTCTTTCACTCTCCAAGGGTCATCTTCCCGTTCCTCGTCAACTCCTGAATCGACTCTAGGTGAACCAGGTCACTATCAAGTGACATACCAAGCAATCGTCACCTCCGCTGACAATGCAGAGGAGTCGATGAAGGTTTTGCTAAGTCATGATAATCCACACAGTGATATGGATGATATCACTACCTATGTGAAATGGGCAAACCTCCAGAAAGCCAAAGGGGAGGAGCCGAAGCTTAGCTTGGAAGAGATGCTGGACATCTCTGCTCTAAAGAATAAGATGAAGGAAAAGAGGACGAAAAAGGAGAGAAAGAGGAAGAGTAGTAGCACGCAGAGGAACAAGAGGGGCAAGATTGGGAAGGGGTAGGAGGAGAATAATATAGACAGGTCCTAGAAAAATACGTAGTATAACAATGGAAGCTGATCGGTTTTGAAAATACATTCTCCTTTATGATCGCTTTGCATAGGCTGTTTGACCTCTGTGAAGGGGGCTCAAAGGCATGGACTGCCTGGTGTCTTCCTGCATAGTAGTCTAAGAAGTAATTTTAGATTATGATAGATTGGAAAAGGGATAGATTAAACTCAACTCTGTAACGTCGCTTGATTGCCTAAAAACTTGGGTTCCGAAACAGTCGGAATCTCCGTTCGTAGATAGTATGATGTGATGACGATCATAAGTAGTGCACTCCAATCTCAAAATATTGCGCGACTCCCCTTCAGAGGCAAATCCTTCAACTTGACAAATTCTAAGAGCCTAAGCAAAATCTTTCTATGATCTCGATATTGAGTATTCACGGCCGTAGGTGAAAGGCTTCAACCTGTTTGACATTCACTCCATTCACCAATACTTACGTTACTTCTTTTCCCAGAGCGCAAAATCACACCATTTCACTCTTTCTATCTCGTTATCCTTCCTTAAAAAATTTCCCCTCAAAGCTCAACTCTTGCACTCACCCAACCACCACCTCCTCAAACTCTGACGTCAACTCCACCCCATAATCCAAAATCTCACCTCAAACTCAACCTTACTAACCACACTCTCCACTATGTCAACCTGGGTCCTGCACCGCAACTTCCCCCGCGAAACAATCCGCTCCATACAAGAAATCCTCTCCTACAAATCCGGCCCCGCCGACCCCGGCGTCACCTTCCTCACAAACCTTCTCTCAAATGAAGAAATCCAATGGCCCATCTCCGTCAACGAAGGCAGTGTACTCTGGCGCGCCCTCGAAGAACTACACCAAAACGCCGAAAACGCATGGAATGCTCTGCACGTGCCGTCTGACTACAAGAACCTCGGAACCTACTTGGAGTTGTGGCAGACGTTCCATCATGAAGTTGGGGTGTTGGGGAGTTTGAATGGGAAGAAGAGGGGGTTGAGGAATGAACTTCCGCTGGAGCATAAGCTTTGCTTGAAGAAGTTCTTGGAGCTGAAGGAGAGGTCGGAGGAGTGTCCGGAGAAGTTCTTCGTTATTCCTGAGGGGATGGATATTGGATTGCCGAAACCGGAGCCTGTTGTTCATGTTAGTGCCACCGCTGGCACGTCGCAGGCCAATGCCGTCACTGGGACTGAGCAAGTCGAAGAATGTGGAAAAAACTCTACCGCGCCCACAACTACCCCTAACACACTGGTCAAACACAACTTTACGCCTCCTCGCACCCTCCGTCAGATTCGGGGTCCTCCTAGATCCTCATCACCAACTCCAGCCCCAGCTGTCATCCCTCAGTCCCCAGCTTCTAAAATCTCAGCCACCCTCCCTCAAACTACTAACGCCACTCCAGCTCCAGCTCCATCCACCATCCCTCCAACTCCTGCTGCTCAAACTTCTTCCCCAGCCCAAGCCCCAGCACCAGCACCAGCCCCAAGCACAACACTAACCCTTTCCGCAACCCTAACCACCCCACACGAAACCCTCACAATCCCCCTCACAGCATCTAACATCCAGATGGAAGTGCAGGCACTAGAGCAAGTGCAGAAAATGGCACTATTTCTAGAAGAGAAGGGCGTGCGGGTTCCGCTGAGCGAGTTAGTTGAGCAGTTGAGGATGACTGTGGGTGGTGGGGGTTGAATGGGCATGGTGAAGGTGTAGGGGGTGGAAAGGGGAGGTTTGATGAAGTGGGGATGTCGAATGGAAGGAAGGTTAGGGTGTGTTTAACCGTTAGGGATATAACCTATCAAAGGTAGGAGGTTCTAATGAGATAGATATTTTAATTGAAGGCTGCGTCGAAGTATGTTTCGTTTGGGGAGGAGATTCCTGCAATGCCAAAGTGAAGGCTGGGGATTTTTTCTGACTGTAGGATTAGGTCCTGTGAAGGCTAAGCGAGATAATGCTGTGAGTAAAACATGCTATATTAGCGTGAGAAAACGTTGATATCTTACTGTGTATGGTACTCCCTCTATTTGAGAACCAGACACTGATATCCTTCCCCCCCGGTCTGAGTAAGTAAGTCCAGTCCAAACTCCAGACAGAAACAGCCACGTCGAAGTATTCTCAGATAAGATACTCTCTCATCTGTCTCCTCAGGATGACCAGTCCCAAATACCTTCCCTTACAGCATCCTATCCGCCCAACCCTTAAATCCCTTCTTCTTCTCCGTCGCCCTCCCCTCCGCACCTTCTTCTCCACTCCCAACACTGACCCCCTCAACATTATCCCCATAATACCCCGCATGCGCATCATAAATCTCATCCGGCAAAACCGCGCTCTCGATCATCGTTTCGCGGGGTGGGAAAGCCTTCGATAACGCCACATAGACGATACTCGTCGCCGTAAAACCGAGCAACCACCCGAACTGGTACGGATGAACTCCCACGCCCACATTAATCTTGGCGTTGATTGAGTTGATGAAGCCCGGGAGATTGGGAGCGACTCCAACGATGAAAGCAATGATAGCGCGCCAGTTTATGCCGGCCGTGTAGTGGTAGATACCATGCGGTTGGTACAGAGCGAGGGTATCGTATTTCCGGTGGTGGATATACCAGAAATCCCAAACCATGATAGCGGCGATGGGACCTAGGAAAACTGCATACGCGGCCATGAAGTTGAGGAAGGAGCCTGCGGAGGCGAGAATCTTCCATGGTACGAGAATCCAGCTGAGAAATGCGCAGAGGAGCTGGCCACGGCGGATGTTCACGTATTGGGGAAATAGAGCTGTAAAGTCGTTGGCTGCGGAGAGAGAGTTCGCGGAGATGTTGACGCCTAGTGCGGCGAGTGCGAAGGAGATTGCGGCGAAGAAGCGGCAGGCGCGGGAGGACCAGTGTGCTATTAATGCCATGGGATCCCATTGCAATGTTCCGTAGCGAACAGCACCTGCGCTGGATGCTGCAATACCGATGAAAGAGATGAAAGTGAAGATGATGGGAAGCATGGGGACATAGAGAAGTTGCCACTTTACAGAGACACGGGAGTAGCGGGAGAAATCAGCTTGGTTGACGGATAACGTGGCGTAATTCCCAATGACGGAGGTCATGGAGGATAGGAAAGCCCACGAGTATGCTGAACCATGAATTGTCGCTTGCTGGTCAAAGATATCGAGATTGGGTGTGCTCACGAATGCCCAGATGAGAATGGCGATCCAAGCAATTGGAACGATTATACTCTTGACCATGAAGAGCCATCGGAGGTTGTTTGGATGCATGTAGAGGAAAGGAATCTGAGCGAGCCAAAAGAGGAAAAAGGAAATCATGGTGTTGGTTGTGATGCCCTGGCTCTCGGGAATGTGGTTTGGTAGCGTAAGGAAAGATGGCCAAATGGCGCCTAGCATAACTCTTACGGTATTTGCTCCGTTCATGGTCTGGATAGCGAACCAGAAAACGGCAAGGATACAACGGGATATGATGGCAACGTAAGATCCCCAGAAGCCCCAACTAGCGCGTGAGAGAACTGGAAATGGAGCATGATCTAGGGAGACATTAGATTGACGTTCAGATTTCAAATTTGGAAACGGCATACGAATGACACCAGTGGCACCGTTCAACGCAATTACGAAGGAGATAATGAAGAAGCCAACTGCGACGCAGGCAATAGACTCTCTCCATGTTAGTCCTGTCAATGATTAGCAATCATTTTGTTGAGTTTCGAAAGTCATCTCTCCGTACCGATTGCGATGATACCAGAGGCAAATTGCCAAGTAGCGGCACTGTCAATCTACCGTTAGACATGCAGTAACCGGTCATTCACGGAGTTGGGCTCACTTAAAGGCGTCAGAAATCCAGTATGCGATAATGGAAGTAACACCCCATTTTCGAGCGTGCCGCGGAACAGGATCTAGATCTTTGTTCGTCCTGGGATGGCACTGGTAAGTACATATTCAAATGCCCACAATACCAAAGCTGCAACTCACCATCGCGCATTGCCCTCAGCGAAAGCCGACTTTGGCTGTTCGACCTTGAGGTGTGGTTTCTCAAGGACGGGCATTTTGTTATAGATGCACCGTCGTAAAGTAGGAGATCAATGTCCACATCTCTTCCTCAGAAGTGCGGAACAGGCCGATCTTTATTATCATCGCACAAGTCGTATCCCGCTATGGTATCGCGGCCAAGGGAATAGCACGGTTCATAATTATGAATTCTGGATGATAAGATAAGCGGCACGGCTGGATCAATACGCGGAAGGTCCTTTCGGCCGTCTTTGGCAGTTGCTGCAGGGAAAGGTGAAGGCGAAGGCATTTCCCTTGGAATCTTACAGGTTAAACTAATATTCATGACTTCAAGATGTTTTGAATCTCACAGGAAGGGGATTGTCATTCGACAACCCGTCGTTAAGATAAGCAACCCTGCAACGATCACCACGCCGTTAGGTAGTGCAGCCCCGGCCGCTTGCTACGGGAAATGCTTCCCCACCAGACATCTGCCAGAGAACGCCGAGGCCATCTACAAGACCCTTTCGCTCGGGTCTAGGTTAGGGCTGTAGGAGCTCATTCGGCTCCATGTGGAAGGAGACGATGCGAGCCTTTATCGTAGAACCTGTAAGTTACATGCTGTATGGCAGCACTACCACGCGACTGCTGCAGGAGCCTTTTTACCTAGAGCCCGTTTTCTGGAAAGCCACGCCTCCCTAATGCGCTAGAGAGACAAATGCTCCAGTACCATTGTCGTCCTCATCTCGAGGAAGCATTTGGCGAAGATATTGAATGGTCCAGCTTACAGGCCTGTACTGCAGAACACTCGATGCCTTGAAGATATCATTGGAGCAACCTAAAAAGAAATTTAGGATACTGTTAGAACCATTTTAGTTGTTTGTTGCACATGCGATATATATTGATGAGCTACATAGGTTCGCTTGATCCATGCTATACATAGGCCAAAGTTTGATCAGCTCGGAAAGTACCTAGATTTTTTAGTCAGCTTCATCAACTAAGAGAAACATCCGGCTTACCGTTTACACCTAGGGACACCTCTCCACCAGCAACTGAAGGACCACTGACAACGACCTCGCCGATACTCTGATCATCTGTCGTCTTGTGCCTCGGGGTGTCCTTTAACTTGACCTCGAGGCAGCTTAACGGAACTCCGAAATGGCTATGCTTGTTGGACGGGTCTGTCCCTCTCCGATAATCATAAATATTAGTCTGCGCAACAGCTCCAGCTACTTTCGCTGCCGACAAAGCATATAAAATTCTCGCTCCAGTATAAATACGAAGGTCAGAGAGGTCATTTGAACTCAGCGGAGGCGTGTTAAGCCCGGCCTTCTCGGAGACGAACAAAAGTCGCAGCTTTCCATGCGATGGTCCAATAGTCGCTCTGGTTGGAGCGTTGAGACGGGTGAAGAATGTGTCCGTCGGCATACGACCAGCCGTCAACATTCGAGTTTCTAGGTAGTGTGCAAGCTTCTTCAAGCCGCTGGTGATGGACGCTGTGGTGTTGCTATGCAATTTTGCCGCTGTTTCGGCAGAGATGACCATCACGGTGGGAGCTATGTTTCGGGCTGCAAGCGCAAGGTCAACACCAGGACCAGCAACAGAATTGATGGTCACCGTGGCGTGCGAAAACAGTGCTGCAAGCGTCAGGCAAAGGCAGTAGGATTCCGTAAAAGTGTCGGCAGGCAAGAAAGTATCCGAGGGAGTCATGCGATGCGCCGCCGGAACAGCTGAGATGAGTGCACCAACGGCTGCGACGATATTCTAAAAGGTTTGTTAGCTGAAATACTGCTTCAGAGGCATCTAGTGCGTACCTTTTGCGTGAACTCCACAATTTCAGCAGGTGCTCCTGGCTTTTCTTGCCATACAAAGACCATATTGCCAGGCTTCTGGCCAGCGGCGTCCTGCGGTAACTCTGTGCCGCCACTCTTCTGATCCTGTACTAGTTGATGCCACACTGACACATCAATTTTGCCTCCAATGCCCTCGGGGACCTCATTCCAGTCCATGTGTCTACTGGTCTTTTCCACCGTCCACACTACCTGCCGGAGACTTGATACTCCTTTACCGACATCAGCTAGCGGGAGAGACCCTGCCTCAGCTACTAGAGAATCGGCCCCCGTTTGCTTGAGCAAGTCGATCAGTGCAGTATGAGGTTGATTGTAAGGTATCAAAACAGGAGAGAAGCCATAGAAAGCTCCAGCTGTATCTAAAGTTAGCGATGCTCTCTAAAGTGTAGAATCGCCAGACTTGCCAAAAATCGTTGCAAGGAATTCAATGCTGTTAGGAAGGTAGATGGCTACGCGTTTGGCGCCATGATCTTGCAGATATTTCCCTATTATATTGATCTCCCGTGTGACATCGGCAATACCGTGATCGGTAATATCCTCTTTTCCAAATATTGTCAGGATCTTGCTTGGTTGGCCAGCGGGAGTGTTTTTGTCGAGCGGAATTTCCCCGGTGACACGACGCCAGATATCTCGAAGATCGCCATCCCTTCCAGAGGAGTATGCGGGTGCTCCGGGAGGTTTTACGCTGAGGCCGGTTCTAAGTGGATCTAGAGAGCTTATTATTAGAAATGGGGAAGCTCTGAACGTTAGGGGAGAGCATACATCCGTGGGGGGTTTCTGGAGATCTATAGATTGCAGATTCTCCGGGATGTCTAACGTACGACGCTTGTGACTGGCGAGCCAGGAGAAGAGGGTGGGTATCTGCATCTTGCGTATCGTAGACGACGAGAGCTATGAAGCCGACTATGCTAATAGCAATGATGGTGGTGTACACATTCCAGCCAGATAGAATATCAGCTATTTTTGAATCGAGCTGATCTATAAAACCTGCCATAGCTGTTAGTGTAGAGGCATCAAAGTAAGAGAAAGGAGAAGCAGGATATGAGTTGCTGACTTCCTTCGGAGTGGGGTGAAGCATGACGCCGAGGACCCTGGTCGGTCTTGGCAATTAAGTAGGAACTAGCGCTAATTATCCGTCAAAACAATCGCTCGAAGCTCTTTCACTCGCATTGTTCACCTACAACATGCAATAACAGAGCCACCGCGATTTCACTGAGCTGCTAACCTACTAACCCAGGTACAGGACCGAACGAAAAAGATATATTCTCACCTTCTCGAGCTTCTGTACGTAAGCCTTCATTTCATGACCATCAACAAACCCACTAACAGCATGTCAAGACGTACAAGTTCCAGTTTAAAGGCTTCCAAACCTCCGAAACCTCTGGAGAAGCACTCAAAACACTCGAGACATCCAAAGATGGCTACTCCAGCTACTCCAGCTACTCCATCAACGCCAGCTGCTCAGACAGTCCAACAACCGACACCGACTGGTAGCTGGCGACACCCGCAGTTCAATGAGATCACCAAACGGCAATACGCGACGACATTTGACGAAGCAAATATACGAATAGTGCTCTGGAATGGCGCCTATTTAATTGGAACTTACACATGTTTTCCATTCCTTTCTTCACTGCCAGTGATCGGCATTCTCCTGTTCGTACGTCCCTCAAAGCTAGCCTTTTTACAGCTCCTAATAGAAGTCATTAGGCGACCACTCTTCCAAACAATGCAATCATGGCCACAGGCCACCTTTCTGGGGTCGCTCTTCGTGCGCCTTATATTCCTCTATAATATCGCGGTCGCATGCCTCCCGATACTCCGCCGATACCTACGAAAGGACGAGATCGCAGATATTCCTCTCACACCTTCACAGCGTGCCGCAATGGGGCTAGATCCTAATGTCAAGACACCGGCGACACCTGGCTCAGCATATCCGTCACCCAACTACGTGACACCGCCACGATACGCCCGTTCCACACCTCGCACTAGTTTCAACGGTTCCACCGAACGAAAGTCAAGCCAGTCTCCGCTTTCTGGCAGTCCGCTCGCATTGGGCCAATCTACATCGAACTCTCCTTTCTCGCCAGGAGCGTCTGCTCAGAGCCCGCTGTTCCAGAAGGCCCTCGGAGGTGGTTCGGCAGACCGAAGACACAGCTTCGGTCGCCAGAGCCCGCTAAGTGCCAGTTTGTTTGGCGATTCGAGTGCCTCAAATACACCCGGCACACCGACTCCAGCTCCTTCGAAGGCTAGTGTCGGATTGAATAATAGGTGGTTGTATGAGAAGGGGAGAGGAAGTCCTGGCAGGGGTCTATTTGCATGATTAGATCGCTTGATCTAGAGATTTGTAGTTCGGGTACCCTTTAGGCGATTGTGGATAGGATATAATGCTATGGCGTTCAATACCCAGACTTATCGCATTCAAGCAGATACTTCTCGAAAAGGATCTTTTTTAAATGTTTGAATCATCATTCTTAGCTTGAACTGAAGATCTCAGTTTTCGAGCAACAGGTATAATACATGAATATAAGACATGAAAATACTGAGAGGAGAAAATATCATCCTTCTTTTTGCCGTCCCAATCAACGTGATGCCCAGGTATATCTACAACTCCCAAATAGCTCTCTGCCTTCTTGAATGCCTCACAACAAAGCTCTCCGCATCCGCAACCATCCGAGTCAAATTATCTTTTCCCTTCAACTAAACCTATCCCCTTTCCTACTCCTATACGCCTCACTGGCCTCATATTTACTCTTCTCAATAACCCTCTGCCTCTCATCCTCAGGCTCATGCCTCGTAGGCGCCGGATCATGACTCGCCTCCTGGGACGGACTACTCGCATCATCGGTCGCCTGATGCCAATCAGCATTCCGGCGCATGGTCCCGATCTCACTACTTATACTCTTGGGCGCGGTCGAAGTGCTCAAACTCTTTGGAGGCGGGATTCCGGAGGACTTTGTCGAGGGCTTTGTGTTTGGAGAGGAGTGAGCGGTGGTAGGGGCAGGGGCGTATGAAGCCTCAATTTGTCGCTGCAGAGCGCGCTTTTGTGCTTCTGCGTCTGCTTTCGCTTGGCGGTCTGCGTTGATGGATTTTTTGGCGAAGTAGTAGGCGCCGCCGCCTGCGACGATTAGGACCCCCCAGCCGTAGCTTTTTGGGGTTTGTCAGCAATTGTATATGTAGATTCTTGCGGATTTGGTCCGGTATTTCTGGGAGGGTGTAATGGTAGAGAGCTCGTTGTTTGGAGCTTGATGGTGACTTACCCGACTGATCTGACCTTTGGAGATTTGTTAGCTTGGGGTTGAGGCGGGAGGATGTGGAACTTACTGTGTTCATAATTTGGAGATGAGAGAGTTTCGAGGCGTTCAATTGAACTTGTGGTTTGAGCTTGGGAGCGATTACTTGGCGATTTTGTTTGAACGCATCAAAAGTGAGGAAGCTTGTAGGGCTGAGGTTCGGTGTTTGTTCGGCGGAGTCGTTGACATCGCCGAGGTTGGGAACATCATCGTTCGGTTCGGTTTCATCGCTTTGATGTCGAAAAACTCGCTTTGCAAAGAAATCACGTTCAGAAAACTCGATCCTAACGGCATGTTCTTTACCCTACATATACTCCCGTAAACTTTAGAGCGTTGGGGGACAGTTTAAACTTCTATAAGCCCGGATTCCTCTGCCAATTCAAGTATAAAACCGATCGACTGATCATACTTTGTACAGACTTTTCGGGTCCGCTTGCCCCCTCTCGCGTTCTGTTTGCTCTATAAATAAGTGGCTGGGATCAATGTCATTCGAAATTCCAAATACGAATTTCACGCTGAGCCATTGTCCGAGCCCGGATCGTTGCAGGGCGCGTTGACCTAGCAGGGCGTTGATACGTTATCTTGATGATGATCGACTCTTCCAAGGAGCTTGCCGTGGTATCAGGAAGACGGCCCAAACGTGGAAACGCGCAACGGCTACCTACATACAGGGCTGTACTGTAAATGTGCGGGCTGAAAAGACCTTTGACTCGGAGCATCAATACACATGCCACGTTCTTCGTTCCACCCATCATTAGACGAGAAGAAGAAACAGCAAAATAAAAAGGAAACCTTAATTTAGTCATTCACTTGCTGCTAAGAACAAGAATTCGGATGTCCTTTCTAAAGGAGAGTTCAGGTGTTCGGTTAGGGGTTTATTGACCATGGTTACGTAGCAATATTCCCTGTTTCCACATACCGGCGAAGTTCGACTGCAGCATCTAGACTTTCCTGGTGAAAACGTGGTACATGTATGTAATACGCTAACAAAATCGAACTTTCAGCGCAATCCTTCGTTCAATCCTCGCTTAGGTACAGCCATGACAGCCATCAACTGTGACAACTTCGAACTTGCAGTGTGGTGCATTTCCTCCACCTTTCTATTCTACCGGTGGAAGAATAGTTCAAGACACGATCTCTCCTTATGTGTGGTTGGATCTTTATCAAGCGAAACTCATAGCATGGTCACTGACATGCGAAGTGAAGGCTCTCTGCAGGAACTTCTTATCGAAAATCTTATCACCAGCTCGACACCGCCTATACTCACCATGGAGTCATTTCCCTAATAGCCTTATCAAAGTTCCTGCCTTGAATTTAGGCGAAGCCTCATGATGAACGGCGCGTTCAGCAACCGAGAACTGTTCTCTTTAGACTCATGCAACCGAAGGCTTTCTGAGACCTTCTTTTCCCCAAACTTTGCAACGCCTCCAAAGCCACGTTCAGTGTTCAAGAGCCACGGGAAACTCAAATCTTTAGCGCAGCCCCATGAGCGGGAGGCTTCCTATTGGTAAGAGCACGCGCATGAGAGCAGTCGGATTTCTGGTTCCTGAGCAATCTCGTGTTCTGATCGCTGATCCAGAGGTGCCGGGTTCAGCTGCCATCGTAAAATTCAGTTTGTCCTCCCCGCGCGTCCGGGAATCTGTTCTCTTCGGGCGTCGTCCACGGCGACCAGCATGACCAACAAAAAGCTACCTGGTGCGTGGCAGGCTATTCATTATGAGTGATTGAGATGTGATGGCCAAGGTCGTGCTCGTCGTCCAAGCCCTTGGCTCCCAACACCATTCCTTTGGTAGAGACTTGACCGTCCTCGGTGAAGTTCGGAGCAATCCGGCCGCGCAGTCCCAGTTGCAGGGACGTTCGGGACAGAGGCCGTGAGCACCGAAAGGGTCTCGCTCGCTAACTTGACTTTCCTTTAACGACATGTTCTCCGAGATGCTCACGCAGACCGTTTCTGATTATTTTTGGGTCAAACCCAAAGTCACCATGGTTCCTCAGAAAGCACCGTTATACCGTCCCTTCTCCTGAAGGCTCACGAGGCCGGAGAAATACTCACGTGGGAAAGTTAGTCAAGGTCGTCATCGTACATCTCCTGACTGATCGCTGCATCGCGCTAGGGTATCTCCCCTCCGAGAGCGCATGTAGTGTAGCTACGATGGTGTAACTGTAGAGACGTTGCGGAACGTTCTGTTTACCTGTTTGCTCAACGACCTCGACTGGGTACCGCATGTCCTGCTCCAAAGAATTAATCTTGGCGCGGGACCATCCAAGAACCTGGGGACCTCAGGACAAGGATTGGAAAGCCCCTCGACGATGCACCTTATTTTGCTCCGCAGCCCCTAGGGCCATCTAATCTGCTATATGACTGCGGAAGATTCCAGGACTCAAATTCTCGATCACGCCCCGTGGAGACGGCCCACAACGGGGCGATCCCCCAGTTATTGCGAATTCACGATTGTCTAGTTACTCTAGTAGAAGCTTGGGAAATCTTTAGCAAGCATCATTTATAGATCCTAGAACCATAGGATGGCTACGTATGCTTGCGACTTCGTTCTTGGTACGTACTGTACAACGGTAGGAGACATGTTGAAACTTGTTAGCAGCCCTCACGCATCTTCGAGATAGCGGTCTGGTGGCATACGACTCCGGGCAATCCTGCAATACGGCGCGGTGCGCCCACAAGGACGCTCCGACGACAGTCAAACACGTCTGCTCAAAGTGAAGTCTGAATTGGTGGCGTGCATCGCCATCGTTACTCTCGTGCAGCGTCAGCGAGGTCCTCTCGCGTATTTGGAGGCAACAATCCACGGTACGAACTCTCCTGAGACCTGAGGACATTCCAAGTGCAGGCCGAACCGTAAAAACCTTCAGGGTCACTCTAGCCAAAAGGGGGCGCGTTCCGATTGAAAATGGCGAGTGGTGGCGCTTTATTGCAGAAGAGCACACCTTGGCGAAGGGTCAGCATGAAGCTACAGTCTGGGTTCCTGAATCGCCGTCATGCTGGGTGTCGTTTTCATGTGAACCTTATTTACAAAGGCCGCATGAAGGTGATTTGAAGCGTGGGTGTCTGAAGCGTAAGGAGCCTTAGGAAAACCTTAATGAACAGACCACCGGCCCACCGCTTCCGCTTTCTACCAGTCAATCAGGTGGAAGAGGCCTGCACCCTCCCCGGTGGCGCATCGTACCCCGGGATGATTCGCCATATTGCTCATCTGTAGCCCCGGGCGTGGCTCCGCATCATCTCGCGGAATTTAGGCTGATGCCCCATGGCCCTTGCGGCCTAGCTTATTGGATGGCGCTCCCAAGCCAAAATCCGGGGCAATGGGGAATGGGCCGGGTTAGGTTTTGCGCGGCCCTTCGTGAGGCTTGTGCCGTCCCTTTAGCGATCGCTTCATGCACTACACGCGGAAGATGGCTGTCAAATCAGGAGCTAGCCACTGCTCATGCCACGGATCTGGCTATTTGCATGCCTTCCAACCGAACGCCATGCAGCCTCCTAGCAGCCTTTGAAGTGACCAACTAACGACAGGGGCGTGGACATGACTACGACGTGACGGGCAGAATGTTCGCAACGCAAGCCAAGGGGGTAGTGATCAGCCGTGGTGATACCATGCCGTATGCAGTCTAAGTAGCTGCTGCTTGCTACGTATCTGCGCAGATATGTAAAGTTAATATCTCCCCGGATAGGCTCTCCAGCCTTCGAGTGCGGGCCTTCTACATTTCTCATCATTCACTGCCTCGTTTGCATACTGGAAGAGCACTTCCAGATCTACAGTTATGGCGGACTCGCAGATCAAGTCACCACCTGGGCCGGACGTGAGCAGTGCCCCCAAATTGATCTGGGTCACGGGCGCTCTATATGTTGTTGCCCTCTTCTTCTACGTATCTCGCATGTACACGCGCCTTCGACCAGTACCGCACCTTGGATGGGATGATTACACGATAACGTTAGCTCTTGTATGTCCGACTAAGCCAGTTACACCAATTCTGAATGCTTGGTTGCTAATCCACAATAGTTCTTCGCGCTTTTGGAGTGGTCACTTTTTCTGGCTTCCGTTCCGTATGGCGTTGGTCGTCACAATTACTACATCCCCGCTCGGCAACAGGTCACCGCACAACATATTCTCTATGCCAGCGAGGTACCTTGGTCTGCCTCTATGATGTTCATTAAGATAAGCATTGCTTGTATGCTTCTTCGAATCAAACGCACCCGAGGCTGGATTATCTTTATCTGGGGAATGATTGGTGTCCAAGTCGCCTCGGCCATTGCCTCCATCGTTTTCCAGCTCGTCCAGTGTATTCCCTTGTCCGCCATATGGGATCCAGTGAACCACCCCAACGCAGTTTGTGCGAAGCAGAAATCCGCATTCGTTAGTTTATACGTCAACTCGGCCATCGGCATCACCACCGACGTTATCTTCGCTTTGCTTCCTATTACTTTCATCCGCAAAATGCAGCGGCCTATCCGTGAGAAGATAGTTCTGTCTTGTCTCATGGGATTAGGTATTTTTGCTGCATCAGCATCTATTGTCAAGACGACCCTGGTCAAACACTACGGAGCTACTGGCGATGCTCTCTGGGATGCTGTCGACTTGTCCATGTGGAGTATGTTGGAAGAACAAACTGGTATTATCGCAGCTTGTATACCATGCCTAAAGTCTCCGTTCGAGCGTGTTCTTGGACGCTTCGGCCTGATCTCCAGCAAAGGCCGCACTGCTTACGGTGGTCGCACCGCGTACGTCAATTACGGAGAAGGAACCCATCAACTCTCTTCCATCAGATCAAAGAACGCGCTGGGAAGTAAAGCCGCGGATGCGCAGAGTGAGGAGAGCATCTTACCACCAGGAGACGATGATGTCTTCACCCAGGCGGCCAATGGGAGGATAGTAAAAACAACAGAAGTTCACTTCACGTCAGAGGAGGTCCCTAAGGTGGACCAGTCCACCGATGACGACAGCTGGAAGATGAACAGCGAGGGCAGGGCCAGAGATAAAAAGTGGGATGCCGTCTAAAAACTTGGGGCTTATATGGATATTGACAGGTTTGGCGGCTACGTGGTTATACCCCCTCGATGGAGTTGGACATTGGTAATAAGCATTTTTATTGGGGAAAGTCAGGAAGCCTTTGGACAATTACCCTTGCGTGAAGCGATTATTGGAATGCAATTCCTTTTGGAGCATTGTTTTTGGGACCGAATTGTTCACTTTGCGTTTGGTTTTATGATGCTTCGAATTTCATGTACAAGATGCTCGGGTGTAGTGTACAAACCACGATAACCTATCTGAAGATCACGGCTGCGGCGTGAAGACTCGACAAGGATCCCTTCCAAATCATCGTGACCATGCCAAAGCCCCGTTGCCCTCCTGAGAACGCCCATGCAGCCATTCGATTGCGTCACTAGCGCCCTCGATTTGCTCAAGCGGCCGGTTTCGGAACGGGAACCCATGAATGCACCTCTCGTCAATCCCTTCCTCTCAAGAACAACCAAGTTCTATCTTTGTAGCACAGAAACACGTTGACCCGGTCGGCCTGAAATCTTCACCGCGACAAAGGTACTTGGGTACCCAGACGATACAGTTTCTGATGTACCTCAGCTTTCGCACATCCCACTTTCACAAGTCACCCGAAGGTCTCCCTATACAGTCAACTGTTATACAACTGTTTCAAATCTATTTTGATTTCTGAGCCCTCGACGCCTACGCATCAAAGTTTCCAAGGCGGTTTTCGTGAGTCTCCGATCTGGACGACTTTCGATTTGCAGAAATTAAGCTCTCGGGACATCTGGTGTAACTCCATCGAGCATCGATTGTCGATTGCATCTGCAAGAGGGTCACGCTTGCTTTCTGAGTCCAACCAGTTCTCGCCAATCATGTTATCGATCAAAAGGCTAGGACAGGCTTTTGCCTTTACGGTCTAGGATCATGAAACCCATTGCATTGGTTTCAATATAGGCGGTGACGATCTTAACCAGCGACGTTTATACCCCTCTCCTCTTTTCTTCGTGGCCTGAACACCAATTGGGTTAATTCTTTAATTTCCTTTTTCTACTGTTGAGCTTCAATTTACCTCACTGTATGAATCCTACGTTTTCACCGCAATACTCTTCTCGCTTCCTAATGCACAGTTAGCCTAATTTCCTTCAGAGTTGCTTTCGATCCTGGGTCTAGCTTTCAGACCGTGGACGATCAATAGCGTACTCTGATTATACTGTACTACGGAAAATCACCCGTTTGGCCGTCGATCTGATTGCCTGACATTCTCGGCTTCGCCGGGAAAATCGCGACTTTTAGGTTAACTTCATAGGGTACACATGTGTAGCAGTCTTTACGGCTCAAGAGACGGATAAGCTGTCATTGCATGAAAGACGACAATCTCTTCAACACTCTAAGATCTCACTTTCACCACCCTGGTTTTGGCCTTGTCGGTTCTTATCATGCGCGCGCAGCAAAAAACGCATTCGCCATTTTCTCAGACCCTCTTCTCCTTCCACGTTGGCTGCAGTTGAAGTGTGCACCATGTAGGTATACATGGTGCAGCCAATATCACCGGGCCATAGGTCATATTAGGACTCGGCCTACGAAGACAGCTTCATTTGATGTTATCGTGGACAAACCCCACGCTTTGATCAATGAATAGTCTGCATGATAGGCTTTGTGCATGGTCGCGGTTCAGATCCGCAACTACACACGTTAGCAAAACCGTTGTAATTCGCAGATTTACCTTTCATTTCTGATACAGCCGCCACTCACCAGCAAACGCAAATTTTCCTCTGTGCCAGTCGACAGACTTCCGCTTTAAGGTTGAGAGTATGAATACTTCTCTTCCTCTAATGACGGCCCTTCAGGCCACTTTACTGAGTACCCTGTTATATTTACTAGCACTCTGACTTAGGATCCCGACAAAGTAGGTCCTGCCTGACGGCACTGGCTTTCTGCATCTCAGAGCATGACGCGAACTTACAGACAATGGGAAAAGCATATTTCAAGATTGTTTGGTCGCGATATTGTCTATGTTCAACGGTTAATCTCAGCTCATGTTCCTTTGGCGACAACCGTCCGATGGCTCTCACGGAAGCAAGATATTTTCATACCTCACCCCTACCTTCTGCGCTACCACTTCTACGTTCAGAGCTGCACGCCTTGAATTAGCTTCCGTACACGTCTCCCCTACAGCTCTCCTCTACAGCTCACTGGTAAGTCTGCATTCGCACCTCGAAGAACATCTGGCCATATGATTAAGCCAAACGTTTTAGAAGTAGATCCTGATTGACACGAGCTGGATAGCTGCACCTATCGGACATCAAAGCCACAGACATTAGATGTGCGTCATCATTGCAGCTGAGCAGAGTTTCGCTAAAAGCGTTCTGGAGCTCGTGAAGGCGTCGCTAACGATGACATATGCCCATTCCGACATCTAAAAGTAAACAGCAGTCCTAAGTATCAATGACCCTTTCGAAGACCTGTCCTTGACTTCCTGGCTAACAGCCTGGCATTCGTTTCGCGGTTAAGCAGCTGCAGAAGCTAGACCGACAGTCGAGGTTCTTGAGAGGATCAAGACAAGCAAACCATGAGCATGGCTTGGAAAGTTTGGGGAACATGGGTAAAATTAATAAGGCGAGAATAATACTGGTTCGCGGACCATTATTCGGAACTAACATTCATTCGGTCGTAAGAAGAGGGTTGAGGAGCCGTGACATCCAACACCTTCTCGGACGAGAGTAGTGATCCTCAAGTTTTAGATTCGCACAAGCCGCGCGGCGGGTTGCGAGAAGGCAGTGGTTGGAATCATACTCCGCAGAAGTGTAAGACTTGACGCGTGGATCAAGGCGTTGATAACCATGTTCTATTAATCCTCAGCAAGGGAATCGATGCGTCGGTGAACAAACGGACAACAAACATGATCGGAGGTTGATGTTTCGTTTCGTCCGATTGGATCGACATGCCCGGCTCGGCACAACAAGCTTCATCGCAACTTTGCTTGAACCTCAACTCACCAAGCAGGAGAAGTTACGAGAGCTCTATCATATACTCGGCACAATTGAGCCGTCAGAAATGCAAGGTGTGCCATTTTGGTATGTCTAACACGGAGCTCTGAAAATTCTGGAGCTCAGAATGGATGACGCATGCGGTCTGCATATCCTCCGCCGTTTCCCCCACCTATTGTCCGAAATCCAGCACCTCTCACGGCTTGGTCAGGCATCTGCCAATCTGCCAAGGCCACATGTTAACCTCTTCCTCTGCTTTGCGTCATCACGAAGCCACTCTGTTCCGTAGGGCTGATGATCCTGCTCGGGTTGGTGCAACCGTACCTGGCCAGTAACAGCTGTGAGGCGCCCACATGAAGATGGTTGACGCGTCAGCGACATGTTTAGAGCTCGAATGCGGAGGCCAGAGAGCTTGTCTCAGCCTCACGGGACCCCTCCGGGCTCAACATGTTTCCTGATGACGATGTTCGGGGATCACGGACCAATGAATTACGGGGCCACGCAAGAGGTTCGCAGCTATTTGAAAGTAGGCTTGTCCGACTTGGAGTTGTGTCAAGACGCGGTGTGATTGAAGCTTAAGTTAAGCTTCATCTCTATCTCTACTTCTTTCGTGTTCATCATCTTAGCTTTCACATACTACTCTACATCTTCTCTTGTCTATTTTTCAAGTTAATATCACTATGAAATATCAGTTGACGACAGCTGCTGCGACGGCACTACTTGCTTCCACGGCCTCTGCTTGGGGCCCTGGTGGTCCTTGGGGTGGTGGATATCCGAGCTGTTCAGTATGCTTCATGAACTCAGCATCTTTTCCTGCGGCTAGCTAATGAATAGTAGAACGACTGTGCAAACCAGCAAAATTGGGCCACAGATCCTAAATCATGGTGCAACGACAGCAAAAACCTAGACGACGCCAATTCCTGCATTTCCTCCTCTTCATGCAGCGACTCAGATAAAGAAAGTAAGCATCCGTCATTCTCACTCGTCCCAAAAGATATGGCACAATTCCAACCGCCATACTACCCAACTCGCCCCACCTCAACCCACTCTCCCAGATCCCAAACTAACACCTCTCAAAGCCGCCTACGACTACCTAGCCGTCCTCTGCGCCAACGCCGGCGCAACCGTAACCGCCGCCCCAGAAGCCACCTTCAGCGCCACATCCGGCAGTCCCTGGCCCTACGAATCCTGCTCCACCGCCTCGTGCTCCTGGACCACAACCTACACCAGCGGACAGCACTACGGCCCAGGCGGCTGGGGTCCCTGGGGCCCCAACAACTGGGGCCCATGGACCACAAACTCGGACTGGGATAGCGGCGCGTGGACGAGCTGGTGGGGCACGACGGCGTGCCCGCCCTCGACATGGACGGGGTGGACGACGGGGCCGTGGTCGACGCATGCGCCGTGGACGACTTGGAGTAGGTGTACGGCGTCGACGACGGCGACGAGTACGTTCACAACCACGGTTTCTGGGGCCGTGGTTACGAGTACCGAGTATGGGATCCAGGTTGCGCAGGCGACGGGGAGTGTGGCTGGGACGACGGGCTCGTCGACGGCGACGGGGACGAAGGCTAGTGCGGCGAGTGCGTCTGGATCTACGGGGGCGGCGAAGCCGATGAGGACGGCGGGGGTGGGTGTGGGCGCTGCTGTTGGGGCCGCGATGTTGGGGTTTGCGGTTGCGTTGTAAGGAGTTTGTCTGAGCGGAGGTTGAAGGGGGGGGTATCGATCGGATTCAAACACGGAAATCAGGAAGTCTTCGTTTGCGGGTTTCGGCGTTTTTGGGCTGGTGGGGTGGGCACTTTGTTACGACATGTCACGCTCGCTATGACTTATACCAAGCATCGTCTAGTCCTTTTGCATGGAGGGGGAGTCTAGGGCTTTCTGCATTGTTCAGGTTCTGCGTGGGACGGAGAGTGGGCGTTAGCAAAGAGCGAACATGCTCGTATATTCTTCTACATTCAAAATGTCAATTTTCTGCAGATTTTCTTTCGCCTTGCTCTCTCTCTCTATTCTTTCTAACTTCCGACAAACAGATAATGATGACAAAAACGAAGACATCCAGAGCAAGTTTTTGTCTCGGTGGCTGGGTCTTTTGGTTTGCTAGGACGTTCTTGGATGGCTTTTTATCGAAGGCCGCTCTACTTGGTCGTGGCAAAAGTGGAACGAGGCGTAAAGTGTGAAGAGGATAGCAAGCAGGGTTAGGGCAAAAGGAATCAAGCAATGCTAATTCTGACCGGAAGAGAGCTGGAAAGACCACAGTTAGTGATGAGGGGGGAGTGCGTAACGCATGTACGAGTGCTCGGGGGCTTCGGGGCGTAGTTGAGGGTCCGGGGGGCGTCGGAGATGTAGAGAGAACGTTTAAGGGTCCGGTTACACGTCGTAGCGGTGGGGGTGGGGTCTCTGCTTTGGGGGTGCAATGAGACTGGCTGGTTTAGATGTGGTGTTCGGTTGTGTCCTGTAGGGTCTTTCTCGTTCCAAGTTTCAATCAAGCACTTAAGGGATGGTTTGGCATGATGTGCAGGGTATATTTCAAATGTGTTGTTCGATTGACTATTAGCCAGTTATCCTATTTCAAAGCACCAGAGTCTGATGCAGACGACCCCGTATCCAGTCTATTATCCATTAGAACGCCGTAGCCCGGTTGAGGTATTATGCAGACCAGACTGAGAACAAGCAGAATCGTATATGCCTAACGCCGTGACGGATGGTATGCCGTGCCAATGCAATGATGATGAACCCCGAGAAGGCCGAGATGACTTTAAGGGGTCGAGGAGATGTGGTGGATATGCCGAACAGAGGAAATTATCATGGTCGTGGAGGGCGTCTAGACTTTGTGTGGTGGGATGAATTCGATCGGGGGTCTGGAGGGAACGAAGATGTTAGCAGGGAACAATACCGAGGCGGATGAGCGAGAAGCGGGTACGTGGAGAGTATGGAAAGGAAGGCGTACGTCAAGCACGTGTGCTTTGCACTAATGCCGGCAGCCCATGTACTGAGCTTTGCAGTACAGATTCTCCCTGCCATCCATGAGCATGTCGCTTCCCGCTTCATGGTGCCACACTGGGTAGGGCATAGAACAAGAGACGATATCAACTCACCTAGTCAAATACGTCCCATCGGCCCTCGTCCTCCTCGTCTCCAACAACGGCGGCACGAAGGGTAGAGTGAATGCGCTGACCAGATATCCCGTCATGAGGGTGGCCTTGATCTTATAGTGCGGGTCGCGGGGCAGTTGTTGCGAGTAGCGACGGATTTGAGTGAGGGCGTGGGTTGAGAAAGCCATTGTGAATTAGTGTTGCTTCAGCCTTGGAACTTCCTTCGAATAATGTTGGTTGTTTTGGTGTTGTATGCAAAGGCGTTCAATGTGGGGCCTGGACGGCAAGTCGGCGGGTGTGGAGCAAGGGTTCGGATCGCGGTCTAGTGGGGGGTTGAGAACGTGGTGATCGCTTGATGAAAACGGGATTCTGGATCGGACAATATGTGTAAGCCTGGTGGTACAAGTGCAGTACAACAGCAGTTTGCTGCGAAGGGTTGAGGTGAATGGCAAGGGCGCTTGTGGGGCGTTTGTGGTATTTATTGAAACATCTGGATGCCTGGAGAGCCTGAATGACAACTTACAGGGCGTTGAAGACGTCGGAGATGTCCGCCTAAGAGTCTTTTGGTTTAGGGCTGTGCCGTCTGGGATTCGCGCTGCAGGGTGCCGATCGGAGAGCTATTCTGGGCGTGTTTGGACGAGGGTGAAGAGGAGAGAGAAGAAGAGCAAAAGCAGGAGTGGCAGTTCGGTAGTTATAGGTTTGTTGAAGGGCAGAGATTGGAAACACGCAGACGTTTCTATGTTTTGGGTCTGTGGTGGGGATCCTTTCGAAGGAGTCTTGCTGGTATGTATGAGTGGTGCGTGGCCCACTCTTTGCAACTTGGACATGCACCGATATCAGGCCATGGTCGTGCGAGCAGTACATCTATTTCAACCCAACCAACTTCCCCTGGTTTGAAAGGAACAAGTGCTGGAGATGATGAGTTCGCATTGGATGGATGGATAATCGGATCTTTCAATGGGCCACTACGCCATCACGGGCGTATTGCGACATATTGGAGCTTTTTTGATCATGGTAAGCAGCATTACCTTAGCTCTGATTGGTGGGATATGGATTGAGCTTGGACAGCGAACGGAAAGCTAAGCAAGAAGGGAAACCCGTAACGCCGTTCATCAGCTGTCACGAATTGCATTTGCAAGCAGATTGTCATGAGTAGGACATGCTGTACACTCTCAATGTTGGCCATAACCTTCCTCACTATCTTCATCAGTGTCCTCCTACATACGGGGTTGATCTTCGGTTATTCCTGAGGTGTACGGCTCAACCTTCTCCAAATGCTTTGTTCGTCTCCAGCTTCATGCTGCATTGGCTCCATACTAATTCAACCAACAAATATGTCGTCCATTGTCTAACATTATAGTTCCTACTTCAAACCAGAATACAGAATACTTCGAGATGTCGCACGCCTTCCGGAAATGTATCTGATCGCGCTCTGTCCGTAATCTGAGAGCTACTTGATGTTCAATGTTCAAACAAGCCAACCCTTCGTCAAAGATTGCGTTGAAGTATTCCATCAGCACCGCATCTCGTTGAGCAAACTGCCCGGTGGAACCTGCTCTCATAAATGCCACATCATTATGCTAGCAAGTTCCTGTCTTATTTACAGATACTTCCATTCGTCGTTCCCTCATGTTTAATCGTAGAGCGAATTTCGCAACCATGCGATATACTATCCCTTTTCACTGTCAAATTCATTCCCGGAATTAGGGTTTTGATGCTCGTGCATCAAAGAAGATCCGGCAACGCAATTACGGCCATGTCCGAGAGCGGTGATCGATATTACTAATACGTGGCAGCCAAAGACAGCAACGCTTTCGGAGCGAGGTCAGCCACGAAGCAGCTACCCACTCCTTTATTTATCATTACTCACAAGCAAGCCACCATCGCCCTTCCTACTACACGGTGTGAACAAGGTATCAAAGGTTCTCTTCACACAACGAGCACTGATCCTTCATTCCCCGTATTTGTACACCTTTGAAGGAAACCGTACAGTTATACATTCACCTCCAATACTATTATAATGTTGCTGCTTCTGCTCAGAGCGGTGTCCTTCACATGTCATATACGAGGTTGGGAGTTCCAACTCCATAGACTAATTCATTAGCTGCTATATTGCAACCATGCCAGCATGTCATTTCGGTCACTTTCAATGACTTCAGGCTTCCCTTCAGCCTTCAAGTCACTGACAGAAGGCACTTCATCAAGGATATATATCAAGCAGATTCTCTACGTTTTTTAAACCATTCTTCCTCTATAACTCTCTTTCGACAAAGCCCTTGAAGGACTTCCGGCCTCGATCAGCAATACTACAAAAACTACTTCCCAAATTTCAGCAAGTCCATTACGGTCAATATGTATCCTGTTCGATCAATTGTCCTCGGCCTTTCCCCTAGGTATCCAACCTGGTGGTTACTGCGCATGGCCCCTCTCTACGTTGAGCTTACCTTCCCAACTGGCCTGCTGTTTGCGGCGACACACCCTGTTGCCCTGCGCACCCTGAATGCTCTTTCGGATCTCGAGCTGAGGATGTACTACGACCATCTTGAAGATGTTATTCCCGAATTAGACTACTACGACCCAGTCGCTGGTGACCTCTTCGAGCAGACTGCGAGTGGCGTCGCGCATATTCTTCGCCTCAGGGACATGCGTCGACGTAGGCCGATTCCGATCCGCCAACTCGGTGCACGACCTCCGCCTCGAGCTCTATCCTCCGGTCCACTGAGAATTACTGCGGGCTCTTCCAGCGGCGGTCAATCTGTACGAGGTGCGGGAGGAGGTTCGCGCGGATCCCAGGCCTCACAATACAATGAAGACTATCAGGAGGAAGAAGAGGAAATCGAGGAGCTTCCCAGTGATCAACGTACTATGATCGGCGACATGGATCCGGATATCATGGCCGAACTAGGGCGTGATACCGGAAATCGTACGGTTGTCGGAGGGGGTGATGATTATGGAGAAGGGGAGGATGATGTTCCCCCTCTGCCAACTACAAGTCGAGGCGGACGTGGTGGCCGTGGAGCTGCTTCACAAACCGGTTCCAGGGTTGGTCCACAAGCTGGTAGCAGGACTGGCTCACAAACTGGTGGTAGGGCTCCTTCACAAACTGGTGGGAGAGCGCCAACGGTGGCACCTTCCGAATCAATCTCCGTACGCGGTGCCAGGGCTCCTCCACGTGCAAGCTCTCAATCGGCCTCACAAACAGGCTCTACTCAGCCTCGGTCAGGTAAGATTATCGATTGGGAGGAGGCCATGAAGCGTCATTGACAAGTCGGGACAGGTACGCTACGATCCCTTAATTCTTCTGCCCAAGGAGTCTCAGATCCAAATCGAATCTCAAATTGGGTCAATAAGAATCTCTAACTAACATTACATTGTTTCACTAGACTGGTAGGGACTCTTCGTGGCCTTCCAAGCTCGTTCACGAGGTCACATCTTGGACCTACTTGATATGAGTACTGTTATTGGCGTGCCGGCACGCGGTGTAACATTTCTTCACTCATGCTTCACGATTAGCTCTCTAGCAAGGGTCATTATATACTGTAATATTTATGTCAAAAATGAGAAAGCTTAACACCACCACACATTCTTTGTATTTCTTATCAAATCAGCTTCTCCATCTTATTATCGGAATCTCCCTTTATGATATTCTCTTACAAAAGCAGGGCTTTTGACCTTTATGAGGGAATTCTGATACTGCTAATTATATCTTATAGTCCATACTGCCAAGTTCCGCCAGAATCCGAAGAGTTCAGGAGAAAATATACTCCGATATCAATGAATAGACTGACAAAGATATCGGATATCATCGCACTACATAGCAAATTCACAGCCACCACGCCGAAAAAGACGTTACCACTTCCAAACCCACTTCCAAAAAATCACCTACAAACGAGCACTCCATCACTCAAAACCCTCCACAACAAATCAAGAACAAATCAAGCACAAATTACCCCATCCACACCCCTTCATGAAAGCAAAAACACCACCCCAGCCCCTCAACCACACCATGTCCATAAAACTGACCCACCCCGACGGGTCCCAAACCTCCATCCCCCTAATCGACCCCTCAACCGGCCTCCAACACCGCACGCACCCCCTCAGCATCCCCTTCCACCGCTTCCCAGACGCCATGCACTGGACCATCTTCGTCACAACGACCGGCGCGACCATGGAGCCGGGCTACGAAGAACTGCTCACCGTCCCCGCAACTCTAATTCATCAGCCCTATCCCTTCGACTACATGTGGGCCATGCACCCCTTAACCCAACCTTACTGCGAAGAATTGAGCAGCGAGGCGTTGCAGGTGGTGGTAGAGTATCTCCGGGACACGAGATGGGTGTTTCAGGGGGCGTGGATGAATACGCGGAAGGCGGATGTTAGGGGAAAGTTGAGGGAGTTTATGGATTTGAGAGAGAAGACGGAGGAAAAGATTCTCACTGTGCTGAAAATGCGGAATCTAGAGGTGAGGACGGAGATTCTGGAAGGCGAGTTTCAGTGGGAGGTTGTGCGGGGGCCTGAGGGGGAGGAGGCCGCAGGGGAAAGGGGAGGAGTGGAGTATGAAGATGGGAAAGCAAGCATGGATCGGAAAGTCCTAATGTCCCTCCTCTCCCACGCTCCATCCTTCAAGAAAGACGAAGCGGATCCTGATGGTGAGGATGATGCTGCTGATTTCTCTAATGCGCAAGATCCTATCCTTCACGTCGATTTCAAACGCCTGAATCTCATCAAAAAATCTAAGAGAGCAAGGGAAGAGTCCAAGGACTCGAAAGTCAGCGGACCCGATCCGCGGAGGAAGCCGGTTTTGAGTAAGATTATCCCTTATTTGGGGTTTGGGGTCCTGGCTTTGGGATCGTTGCCGGGGGCGAGGGTGGAGGAGGGGAGGGAGAGTGTGGTGGTGGGAGTCGCTGGTAATGGGGCGCTTAAGGCTGGCGGCTAGGGACTTTGTGCGCATGTGGAGAGTTTTCCCCGAGGTACGGATTGAGTCAGAAAGCTTGATGGTGGGAATAGGCGGCACGATGGATTCCTACTCACGGGCAGAAGCGGTCTTTGGTTGGGCTAGGTGATTGGAAGATAAGCTTTGGGTATACATGTCTGACTAAGATGGTCCCGGGAGAAGACTTGTTTCTGGGCACTGGAGACTTTGTGGTACTTCACCTGTTTTGGAATTTTTACATTGCTTGTTGGTCTCGGGATGTGTTGGGTGGTTGTGTTATCTTGCCTTTTTCACTCTATTGATTCCGGAACTCCGACTTCTTAAATCATGTATTTGTAAGAAAACGACTCCTTCCAAGAAAAGCTACGTAGAGCTATCTTCATCAAATCAACACCGCCATTTCCTCTCCTCCATTCCAAGAAGCCCATCTCCGCCATCTATTTCAACCCCGCCTCATTCCCTTCCCAGCGTTCGGCGCAGGATCTTTCTTGTCAAGAACGTCTCCGTCTCCATCAACCGCACAGCCGACCAGCTTCTTAGCATTCGGCTGATAGTGTTTCTATTTTAGTCTTCGAGCATATCTCCCTTGAAGACAAGGAGATTTTCGAGACCGGTAAAACGAGCTTCGGATTCCACGTAGTGTCTTCGTCGCTCTCGGCCTCGGGCATGTCGTCGCCTATGTCATTGTTGGGTTGTTTTTGAGAGGTGAATTAAAGCCATTCTGCTACTCTCTAACGAAGAGCGCTATGACACAGGTACAGATATATATAAAAGACTCTAAGAAGGAGTACGGCTGCTGTATTGGCAAGTTTTAGGGTTTGGGAGATAATATAGTTCGCTGCCTCTCGATTCTTGAGCTCTGCATATAGAGACTTAGAGTTCTAGTGATGAGCTGTTGAAAGAGTGAGCTCGGCCGATGACATAGAAATGAGAAAACGCTGAAGGAAGAAGTAGATTCGAGATTCAAGATCCCAGAGCTAGATTAGCTCCACTTCGCAATTGTCCCTTAACACATCACTGCATAAGTGCTAGATATCTCCCTGATTGCGCTTTAGAAAGAGACAGCTAAGCCTGGACCCCAGAGAGAGGGAGCAGCCGCCATACAGGCTCACAGAGAACAAATACACTTCGAATTCATAACCAAGTCGAGTTCGTAGCCATTCTCATAAGGTCATAATGTTCAGTACTGCTCGAACCGCCGCTACGGCCGGTCACCGCATTACCACCGAAATAAGATGATCTCCTTCTCATCCAACAAGCTCCAATTCCCATCCGCAAGACAATTAATCTCGAGAGTTCTCAGGGGAGGCGTATCAGAGCATACTCTGGTATTGTGGTAGCTATTTCTCCTTTTAGGTTGACTAGGGATTGGAAGAGTGGGGACTGGATTAAGTTCTTGTGGCTGCGGGCAGGATGTGACGGGTTGATGGTAAGAGTTGAGGATTAGACTAGGTGCGTAAATGCCTATATATCGAGAAATAGAGAGAAATTAGGTAAGTACTTTCTATACCCTAGAGTTCCAGGCTAAGTACTCTGTGAAAGAGGAGAATAGGGGCCGACCCTAGTAGTGGAAAGCCGTCGCTGTACACAGGTTGTTTGTGCTATGGGGCGCTCATAAAATCCGGTTCGCAGCTGTAAGTAATAACCCTTTTCTAGCTCTTAGAAGTCTAGTGTAAATGGCTCTGGAAGGCTAAGTATAGGGGAAGCAGCTGGTAGCGGAATGCCGTCGCTGTACAAAGACTGTTTGCACTAGAGGACACCCATTAAATCTAGTTCCCAGCTGCAAGAGGATAGTGCTTTATCTACAGCATATAGTTGCGGTTTAAGTAGCCTTGGAAAAGCAAGGATTAGGGAAGCAGGCAGTAGTGGAATGCCGTCGTTATACCTATACGGATTGAGCTGAGGGAGGCCATTGAAATCCAGTTCGCATCTGTGAGTGAATAGGCTATGTCTAACTTATAAACTCCTAATCAAAGTAGTCTTAGAAAGGAGAAAGCAGTTATAATAAAAAGTAGGAGTTGAAAGTAGAGAAAGCCACATTAGGGGAAAGCGGCAAATAGTGGAAAGCCATCACTGTACGTTGATAGAACGAGCTGTGGGAAGTCTTGGAAATCCAGTTCGCATCGGTACGAGGATAGATCTATATCTAGTCAGTAGAGTCTTAAAGTAGGGAGTGCTGGAAAAGAGGGGGTAGGAGAACACCTCTATAGGGGAAGGTAGTCGCCGTGCGTAGATGGAATGGGCTGTGGGAAGCGTGTGAAATCCAGTTCACGTCGGTGAGAGGATGTATAGATGTCTAGTAGGCAGGATCTTGATGTATGGAGTGCTGGAAAGGGGGAGGTAGGAGAAGGCCCCTATAATGGAAAACCATCGCTGTACGGAGATGGAACGGGCTGTGGGAAGCCTATAAAATCTAGTTCGCATCAAGGAGTGTATAGAAGGATAAGAGAAGAGTTAAATTCTGCTTAAGAGTAGTAGAGAAAAGAACTTAAGGATAATCTTATCTTTTAAAGAAGATATTCTAAGAAAAAAATCTTTAAGGGATTTAGGCACCTAGATTAAGAGGAGAGTAGAGTATGCATGATCATTATGTTGGCATTGAAGCTAGGGACTGAGCCTAAAGTATACTACAGAAAGGAAATCTAAATGCCTAGTCCCGAGAAAGAAGAAAGAAAGAGAAAGCCATAATGCCAGTACCCGCCAACTACCTCAAGTCTCCCAAGCCTGTCGACGAAGTGCCTCATTCTTGTGCTGGTCCAGCGAGTTCATGTGCTGAGCAGTGACAACATTATCATCTTTCTCGAAGACGTCATCCAACGTTGTCAATCTGCTTTCGAGATTCTTTAGCTGAGCCTTGAACGCATCATCCAGCTTCTGCTCCTTGAGCGCCACGTCCCACACCTCCTTCAAGCCAGCAAACCAATCCGCAATGTGCGGCCGCACCTTCTCCAGGAATGGTTTCCGGCTCTCTCCACCAGCCACACTGGCCCAGTACCGGGCAGCTTCCATCAGATGGCGGATCCGGAAAGCGGCATGACGGACCTGGTCCGCCGGATGTTCGAGAGTGATGAGGCCGTCAACGGACGGCATTTTGGCAGGAGCTTTGGATTGGTCATTATTGACCGGGAGGACACCGCAGAGAGTCTGGACGCACTCGACGAGTGCTGGGCGACGAGAGCTCAGATCCTTTGTGGTCTTGATCCAGAGTAGAGGGTTGGCATCGCCACGGAAGTCTGGATCATAGTAGGTGCCAGTCTCACAAGCTAGATCCAAAGACTTTTGGCTCAGATCTGCAAGCTGGTGAACCACAGACACCCACGTGCGGTAGACGCTGGATGTATTAGGGACCCACTTCTCAGCTAGGAGGCGGGACTGGAGAGCAGCGAGGCGGAGGCACAAGAGCGAGTAGTTCCGCCTCATCAAGTCCTTGGGGTCCGATTTGGTCAGGGAGTCCCAGGCTCTGAGGATGAAGGTGATCTGGCTCTCAACTTCCGTGGCGTCCGCAAGAGAATCCCAAATGCCAGCATTGGCGATAGCCTGTTCCAGCTTGTAGGTGATCTCGAGCAAAATAGCCAGCCTCTTTGCTACAGCCTCACCGTTCTTGCCCACTCGCTTGGCCTTGAAAAGGGTAGGTACAGCAAGCTGCTGTGTGGGGCCAGTTTGTTTTGCGGGTTCTGGAGCGGGAGCGGCAACAGGACCGCCAGCAGAGCCCACAGAAGATGGGCCCGCCAGCGGTCCTGTTCCAGGAGCAGCAGGAAGTTGTGGGCCGGGTCCAGAGCTCGTTTGGGGGCCGGGAGCAGGTGTGAAGGGAGCACCACCCTGGGATGGGCCGCTCGCAGACTGGGGACCTTGCTGGGCACCAGGATTCGAGACAGGATGGAAAGGAGAGGGAGAGCCATGGCCGGAAGGAGGCGCAGCACTCTGTGGTCCGTTCCCAGAGCCCAACTGGGTTGGGTAGGACGGCCAGAAAGCCCCAGAGCCCACTCCCCCTGGCCCAGGCTGTGAGGAAGGCTTGGGGGCTGGTTGCATGAGAGGGTGGAAAGTGCCAATGGCTCCAGGCTTGCCACGCATTCCGTGAAGTATTGGTAGATATGTGACACCGATGTTTGGATCTGGGGAAAACTGATGTGATTGCTCCTCCTCCTTGGCCAGAAGAGACTGCGCAGCTTTGGCCTTCATCTCGAGGTAGAACTCAATGCCTGGGTCTGGTCTCTGGGGCATTGGTGCAGCGTAGACATGAGAACGAGCATATGCAGCCTCACGTGGACCGCAGCTCTTGAGCAATCCGAAATCTCGGCTCGGTAATGAGTAAGCTGTCGAACTATTGCCGTAGCTGGTCGATTGGTAAGAAGTTTGATAACCAGCCGATGATTTAGGATCAAAGTATACGTGACCAGGGCCGAAGAATCGAGTTGCTGGGGCATCGAGGGGATCGTATATCTTGTGGCAAGAGGTTGCTTCAGGTGGCGGTGGACTTAGCTCTTGGGGCGGAGGCTCTTGGATCTTCGGTGTTATGAGGAGGATGCATGGGAGACTGAGGATGAATAGGCCAAACAAGAGTACAATAGTAGCCATCCAGATGTTTTCGGGAGCCAGATCGAGCCACAATGAGCCTATGGGACCAACAGCGGACCCGAATATGAGATATGCAAGGTCTTCGGAAATGAGTAGAGCCAACTATTAACACATATGAGTTAGGAAACAACCTGGAATGACGCAATGTGAGAAACATACGATAGAAAAGGCAACTGGGCAGACTATCCATCCAGCTTCATGATACATCAGTGCGGAGAAGGCCAGAAACAGAAGCTGTACAGCAACTCTGCTAAATGTAGGCCCTGTCATCTTCACACGGTCTTTCCAAGGTTAAGGACGGAAAGTTGATTTCAAGGACGTCTCACAGCTCAAGATGGCTGTGGAAACAGGGTAAAGAGAATCTGACTTTGGGAACTGAAGGTGGTGGTAGAATGAAGTCGTAGATGGTGGTTGTAGTGAGGAAGAAAGTCAGAGAAGAGACGGTGTTTATGTTTTGGAAGAAGAGCAGCTATGATGTAAGCAGATTGCGTGACGTACAAGTGAAGGGCTATTGAAAATAATGGCATTGAGTTGGTATCTCACTTCACTTCACTTAAGAGCACACCGCCAGATGACGTGACTTGGACTGCCTCATTGACCACAATTCTGCACAATCAAACTCTACAATATGAAATTAAAACGACTATGATAAACGCCAACTGACCTTCACACATGACAGAAGAGCCGTAAGATACCATTATTGACACCATAGTTGATGCCTCTATTGAGACAAACGCCTGATGCCATTGTACCCAGGTGAACTGTCATTAAGACCGACGAACAACACTATTGAATAACACGCGATCTGCCCAACAAGCAGAAGTTGGGAGACTTAATATGAGCCACTCTTTCAAAGCAGAGATGATGGTGTTGATGTTGGGAAGTTGATGTGAAGTCAAAGAGTTGTCTCGCTTGGCTAGCTTTGGTTAGATCAACCACCGCCACTCGCATCCGACGATCTCGTCCCTCGTTCCTCAATTCAACCTCCAACATATCACGCAGGCTCAAGATGCGTGGTAAACTCATCGTGTTTGAGGGACTGGATCGGGCCGGAAAATCGACTCAGTGTGAAGGTCTCGTGAAAAGCCTGCAGGCAGATGGCCACAAAGTTAGGCACATGAGATTCCCAGGTAATGAAAATCCCTTGATACACGCAGTCTGAGATTGTACAAGTTGAACGAGTGAGATGAAGTCACCCAAAATGAATGCATTGGCCCCTTGCTGCGGGCATATTCAAGCAACCAAAGAGCTGACCAAACTCCATACAGACAGGAGCACACCTATTGGACAGATGATCAGCAATTACCTCAAAGGTCAAAGCGAACAGGAAGATCATGTCATTCATTTGTTATTTTCAGCGAATCGATGGGAAGCAGCGTAAGTTGCTGAGACCACTGAGAAGCGTTTGGCAGTTGACCTCGAACAGGAAATCTATTGAAGCAGACTTGCAGTCTGGAATTACAATTGTCATTGATCGCTACTATTATTCCGGATGTGTCTACTCTGCTGCGAAGCATAATCCGTCTTTAGATCTGAAATGGGCTCGCCATCCCGAAGAAGGGCTTCCCCGGCCTGACGTCTGCATCTTCCTGGACATATCCGCCGAAGCTGCGGCAAAACGTGGCGGTTTCGGAGAGGAGAAGTATGAAACCAAATTAATGCAAGACCGAGTACGAGAGCTATTCAAGATTTTGATGTCCTCATCGGAGAAGGATGACTTTGTAAGGATCGATGCTAGTGTGTCCCTCGAAGAAGTTCAGAGTAGCGTACGCCGGGAGGTATTGAAGGCCATGGAGGCGGTCGACTCTCATAACTTGCCGCTTCGGTTTGTACAACCTTGGTGACACTTTCGTGCCTGATAAAGAATAGATGGTACCCGTTCTTCCATATCCTCAGTCAGACCAAATGCCAGAGCTGTCGCTAATTGCATCTTCTTGAGGACCTGCTTCTTCCTCCGCATCATCTACGCGGAATACCCAGCCGTCATCTTCCGAATCTGTGCCGTCGGTTTCATGCTCTTGCACGGCGATTGAAACAGCTGGTGCTACTTTTCCATTGACACTAATAGTTTCTCCTCTCGGTTTCCGAGATTTGAAAAGATCTTCAACCTCTTTCTGACCACGAGCACGAAGGCTGAGCTCTTTGAGAAGCATTTGCCATTCTAGATCATTGTGACAGCTTGGACATTTGCCTTTCATCGGCAAGATCGCGTCTTTATCATCGTTTTGCCTAAGAAAAGAGCGTGCAAGGCAAGTCAAGTGGGACACTGACTGACAGCCTTCCATCGGACACAAGAGAACCAAAGTTTTTGAATGGTCCATCGCTCCTTTACAAATGGCGCAAAAGAGAGATGGTCCATTCCCAAGAACTGATCTACCCTTCTCAAGATGATTTTTACTGTCTTCGTATCCAACTTTGATCGCCCAGATAGCTTCCGGTATCTTTGACGCCTGTAGATCGGTGGCCGATGTGTTCTTGTCTAGGCTTGGTCGCACGAGATCAATTGTGATACTACGTTGGAGTTTCTTATTAGAACTTGCCGCAAGTTCTTCCCATTTCTGGAAAACATCGGGAGCGAAGAACTTGAGTTGCAGAGGCCAACGAGCGAAACTATTTACACCGAGGAGGTAATGCAAGTTTTCCAATCTAGCCTGGAGGGATTTTGGCGGTTGCTGTCCGCGCCGCCTTGGTGGTTTTACGATGGATCCCGATGATCCTACCGGCACAGCTGCTAGTAACGGATTTGCTTTGGAGTTTTTGATGCGCATTTTCTCCATTCGCGCTTCACGTTCGGTCTTATCTATATGGCGGGTCAAGTGAGTGTTTTGCCAACTCCACCTACATTGTTCAGTCTAGTCCAAAAGACGTCTCATCGGGTTCGCACAGGGTTCTAGAAGAAGTATTGAGACATACTCAAACTGCAGGGCAGCAAATTTCGATTGAAAGCCCGTCACGATGCAAGTCATCTCCCTGAAGTAGATTATGAGCCTCTCAAATACGTCACAAGTAAGATAGGGAAGAAGTACCAAGGCCTTGATTTCTCAAAAGACGTGTGCTTCGCTCCGCCCTTGCTGTCGCCATTGTGCTGACCTAGCCTTCTTGCAGGGTTCGGCGTGGAGCCGATGTAGTAAGATCGGTGATTTTTCGAGCGAAGCAAATAGCAGCAGTAAAAGGCAGGAATCGGCTTGTCCATGTGAGCCAAACTGCATATACGCGGGTGGCTTTATTGGGAGGGGGATTTGTTATGTGGTGGAGAAGTTGGAACAACAACAGCAAGCTGAACGCGGGCTGCATTTGGGGGGATGCACGAAGTCGGTTTCGGCAGTGGCCTTTATTGGCGGGCCACACTGACGTCCTTGCAGTGCAGAACCAAGTTCATGGCCATTTTAGTCGTCGGTCCTTCACCTCGTTCTCGTTGCTGAGCCTAAGTAATGACATGTTCGACACGTTTCCAACGCTTCCAAAGTTTTTGCTCAGTGGGATTGCTAGAACCGAAACGAGTAGACATCACACATTGCCCCAGATCTACAAGTTGAGCTGCCGAAACCGTCAGATAAGCCCACAAGCCTTTAAAAGCGACTAAAATAATATCCGCACTTGCAGCCTTACGGCCTATTCCTCGGCGGGCCAAGCCAACTTCGCCGCATGATGAAACGAGCTTCTCAGGACAGTCAGTCGTACTCCTGGGGAAAAACCAATTGGGTAACATATATATTGGAATAACGAACAAGCGAATTCAAATACATACGAGTTTAAAGGAGCAAATGCATGTTGCAAGTGACTAAATATTCAGCTCTTTGTTGGGTCGATATCAAATGCGCATGCCCATGGGACGGCTTCGCTAGTCTCTAGCCTTGCTCTCTCTCTCTCGGCATCTTCTCCCTCCTCGCACTCACCTTGACAATCCACATAATCCTCCCTTCTGAAGCCCCAAAACCCCCCTTGGGCCCCATCTCACGACGCTGGACATGTTGCAGAACTGACTTTCGGCGCATCCCTATCCATCTCTCACCACACTGCACCTTCATCATATACGCCTCGATCCCTGGCAGCTGCCCTGCCCATTGTGCAGGTCCTTATGCCCGCCGATATCAGCCACCGATAGCCCTCGCAGCGCTGATTTACCTATACTACCATATCCACCAACATCGGAGTCGACTTATAGAAGCTTTCTACAATTGATTTTACCTCTGGAGCGGTGGCCGTTCCGGGTGCGGCAGCGGTGGTCGGAATGGTGGTCTCTTCGACGGGCGGTGGTCCCTCTATGGGAGCCACCATGACAACGTTCCGAGTGAGCCCAGCGAGTGGATCAACACAGGCGAATCCGCGAAGCAGAATGGGAGGCATTTCATTAACGGGGAGTAATGTTGCGCACACAAACGGAACGGGAATACCTCTCAGTGCTCGGAAGGCGCAGCCCTTGGACTGGTCGAATGTACAGCGCAAAGCACCTAGCTCAACGAAAAGCGATTCCGCAAAGCCCTCACGGCCGTTTGGGCTTCTTGAAGCCCCGACATATAGACCGACCGCAGAAGAGTTTAAGGATCCGATGGAATACATTCGCAAGATTCACGACGAAGCGCAGAAATATGGCATCGTCAAGATCATCCCCCCTGATTCATGGGACCCGCCTTGTGCTGTGGATACTGAGGTACGTTTCTTGGCTTTGCATCAACGCAATATCTGCTTTCTCAAATTTTGCGCGATGGGCGTTCAGTATCGCCCCAGTCCCAAGCTATGACTGACCAATTTATAGCGCTTCCATTTCCGCACGCGACGCCAAGAACTCAATTCAATAGAAGGAGGTAAGCTTTTAGTACTTCCGGATGAACCTTCTGTGGATGCTAAATGTATTTTCAGGTACACGTGCCAATCTCAATTACTTGGACCAGTTGTCCAAGTTTCACAAGCAGCATGGCAACAATCTCAACCGTTTTCCGAGTGTGGACAAGCGACCTCTTGATCTCTACAAGCTGAAGAAGGCTGTCGAAACAAGAGGAGGCTTTGAAAGAGTCTGCAAACAGAAGAAATGGGCCGAGATCGGCAGAGATTTGGGATACAGTGGCAAGATCATGTCTTCACTATCTACGTCTCTCAAAAACTCGTATCAGAAATGGCTCCATCCATATGAGGAGTACCTCAGAGTCGTCAAACCTGGAGTCCACCAGATGCTCGAGTACGAAAACGGCGGTCCATTTACTCCATCACCAGGCCCCTCGCCCATGAAGAAATCGCAGCAAGGCACTCCCACTGGATTTGCAGCCGACTCGCCCGCGATGAGAGCATCTGCAGCGCTGAATGCGACGCTCCAAAACGAATCTATTCCACCTCCAGTCCCAGCTCCAGTCCCAGCTCCAGAGCCACCTCGGCCGGCAATAACTTCTGGGTTTACAGCAGTCAATGCGGGTGGTTTCACCGCAGTGAACGCCCAGCCGCCACAGCCAGCGCCCGTTTCGACTCCCAGCTCATTCTCGGCGATCAACGCAGCTAATGGATTTCATCGAGACAATATGGATTCTCGTAACTCGACTCCCTTGCGCAATGGCGATAGCCCCATGCCTTCAGCCAAGAACACACCGGATCTGCGGCCAGTTGTATTGGGCTCTACTCCTCTGTCGAATGGGCAGGCGTTCAGTCACCTCAAGCGACAGCTGTCGCAGGATACAGAGGGTGGCGCGAACAGCGAGTCGGACGCGGGTGGCAGACGCAGTAAGCGTCTAAAGAAAGGTAAGCGGATTCCGTGCATGCAGGATGCCTCTGTCGCCTGTCGTGCAAACAGGGTTGCGCAATGCACATCCTTGCCCCCATTCAGGCACACTTCCTGCATTTGAAACTTGCCATTGGGTGCCGACCGGGCTAATCACACAGCTTGCAGATGCGGCGCCGACCGTAGCGGGATCGCACATGACCCAACCCCGACTGCCTACACCTCGAATTTTTTCCCCCGCGCATCGTATTATCAGAAACCCGGATGAGAGGCCTGGCGATGTAAGTCTATGCTGTGCTGTGCGTCCCACCTTTTCTACATAGCTGATATGTTGGTGCAGAGATGCGAGGCCTGCGGCTTGAATTATGATTTTCCTACCATGCTTGTCTGCGAAAGCTGTGACGCTGCCTACCATGGGACCTGTCTTGAACCGCCCGTCAAACATAACCCGGACCTTGACTGGCATTGTCCGAAATGCCTTGTTGGTACGGGCGAGTTCGGATTCGAAGAAGGTGGTGTCTACTCCCTCCAGCAATTCAAGGAGAAGGCAAACAATTTCAAGGAGAATCATTTCGCGTCGCGAATGCAGTATGATCCAATTACCAACACGAAGAAGCCCGTCACCGAAGATGACGTTGAGCGCGAATTCTGGCGGCTGGTGGAGAGTATAACAGAGACCGTCGAGGTCGAGTATGGTGCCGATGTACATTCCACCACTCATGGAAGTGGATTCCCTACCATTGAGCGAAATCCTCGTGACGCGTATGCGACCGATCCTTGGAATTTGAACATTCTCCCCTACCATCCCGAGTCCTTGTTCCGACACATCAAGTCGGATATCTCAGGAATGACAGTGCCATGGCTCTACGTCGGCATGGTGTTCTCGACTTTCTGCTGGCACGCGGAGGATCATTACACCTACTCGGCAAATTTCCAACATTTCGGTGATACTAAGACTTGGTACGGCATTCCTGGAGAGGATGCGCTGAAGTTTGAGGAAGCGATGCGAGAGGCTGTTCCTGAGCTCTTTGAAACGCAGCCTGATCTTCTCTTCCAGCTAGTGACGTTGCTTACACCAGATCAATTGAGAAAGGCGGGCGTGAGGGTTTACGCCCTAGACCAGAGGGCCGGAGAGTTCGTCATTACATTCCCTCAAGCCTATCATGCTGGTTTCAATCACGGCTTCAACTTTAATGAAGCAGTCAACTTCGCACCTCCGGACTGGGAGCGTTACGGAGAAGTTGGGGTACAACGATTGCAGGACTTCCGCCGACAACCTTGCTTTTCTCATGATGAGTTGCTTTTGGCTGCAGCTGCGAGGAAAGATACAACCATCAAGACAGCAAAGTGGTTAGCGCCTGCACTAAAGCAGATGGAATCGCGAGAGCTCAAAGCTCGTAATGCGTTCATCGCGAAGCACAAAGCCTTCCAAGAGCATACTTGTAAGCTCGATGCCATTGGCGGGGCTGAGGCGACCTGTGACATCGAGTTCGTAATCGACGATGAAGACGTGCATGAAGACGAGTACATCTGCAACTACTGCAAGGCGTACAGTTATCTCTCTCGTTTCATCTGCAAGAAGAATTCGAAGGTGGTTTGCCTGCTTCACGCTGCATCATTCGAGTGCTGCAAGGATGTAAGCGAGCAAGAACGCTTCCTAGGATCACGGGGCGAACACCAGCTCGTCTTGCGCATGACGAACGACGATCTGCAGCAAGCGGTACAAAAGATAGTAGAGAAAGCAGCGACTCCGGAGAACTGGGCGGCGAAGTTAGATGCGCTTCTAGCCGATGGCCCCAAGCCGCAACTCAAAGCATTGCGCTCGCTGCTGCACGAAGGAGAGCGCATAGACTGGGAGCTGCCCGGCCTGCCGGACCTGAAGGAGTTTGTTGACAAGTGCACCGAGCTAGCCGAAGATGCGGTGAACTACACCACGCGCAAACAACAAAACCGACGCAAGAACGAGCGAGCCTGGCGCCGGGGCAACGCGTCCAAAGCAGCCGAGGTCGACGAACGCGAGCGCGAACTACGAAAGGTCGACAACATCACTAAACTGCTGGATAAAGCGGACAAGCTTTGTTTCGACAGCCCTGAGATCACCACACTCCGCGAGCGAGCCGACAACATCAACGACTTCCGCCAAAAGGCCCTAGCAGCCCTGCAAGACCGTAACACGCAAGCGAGCGTCGAGAAACTCGACGAATTGCTCGAGGAGGGCAAAGGCTTCAACGTTGATATTCCTGAACTGGAGCACCTGGATCGAGTCGTGCAGCAACTCAAGTGGCTTCAGCAAGCGAATGACTTGAGGAGCAAACCCACAACACTTCAAGACGTCATTGATCTTATCCAACAAGGTTTAGAACTCGGCATCCCGGACGGCCACCCCGATATTTTGGCGTACCAAGAGAAGAAAGTTCAAGGAGAGCTCTGGGAGGCCAAAGCGAAGGAGCTTATGTCGGTCGAGAACGTTCACTACCAGCAGCTGGATGCGCTTTCCAAACAAGCCACTACTCTGCCAGTTTCGCCTGAAACACTCGCTAACGTCGACGCGATTCTCAAGAAGCAACGAGACGCCCAAGAACAGATCATGTCTCTATACGAGCGCAGCAAGAACGAGGACTTCCGTCAACGTCCGAAATACCAAGAGGTCCGCGAAGCCATGAATCAGCTCAATGAGTTGAATAGTAAGCCTTCCGGCACTATCGATCTTGAGAAGGAACAGAAACGTCACGAAGATTGGATGAGGCGTGGCAAGAAGCTCTTTGGCAAAGCCAACGCACCTCTGCATATCTTACATGCTCATATGAAGACGGTTGAGGAGAAGAACCGCGCTTGTTTTGATCTTTCAGACCAACCGCGGATGCCTGTCGAGCCTGCATCAAGGGAGCATACGCCAGATGATTCCGAAAACGTCGATGGATCTGGCTCTAGCCGGGACGTCTTCTGCATCTGCCGCAAACCGGAAGCGGGCATGATGATTGAATGCGAGCTATGTCATGAATGGTAGGTGCTCTTTGCGTATGCTCAGTCTTTTGACACTAACACGCCCTAGGTATCACGGCAAATGCCTCAAGATTGCACGTGGAAAAGTTAAAGAAGATGACAAGTACACATGTCCTATCTGTGACTACCGTGTCAAGATCCCTCGCGATGCAACCCGGCCCAAGCTTGAGGATTTGCAAGGGTGGCAGGATGAGATTCCTACTCTCCCATTCCAACCCGAGGAAGAGGATACGCTAGACTCGATCATAACCCACGGCACCAATTTCCGCGACTGGGTTGCCAGATATATCAACCCGCTTATGTCAAGTCCTGATGAGTTGACGACCCAGCGGTTCTATCTTCGCAAGCTTGAGGGTGCGGATATTCTTCTTTCCAGTGAGATCAACTTCTTCCGTCAGGAGCTCCACAAGTGGGCGCCAGTTGCTCCTCACCCCCCGCCCATCCTTCAGGTCTCGCTCTCCACGCGAAAGCCACGGCCTACTAAGCAGCAGAAGCTCATGAACCAGCTTGGCATCTCCAACCCAGATGACCTTCCCCAACATCTGCGGACCAAGCAGCACAGTTTCAAACATCGCAAATCGATCGACTCGCCGAAGGTGCCCGCACAAATTCAGCCTGCCCCAGAACCATCCCACACTCCCCCAGGTCTGCCTCGCTCGATGTCTATTGGTATGGGTGAGAACGGTCCGAGTGGTTACTTCGATTCCGTTGCGACGACATCAAATTATACCAATTCTCCGATCTTCTCTACGGCGAACCAGAACTCCCGCGGTCTGTCACCACCTCCGTTTAGTCTTACGAGCTCGAGTACGAACCCGCCAATCGATCCCGCAATGTTCTCGGCGGCTGGCGGCTTCTCCCGGGATAACGAGGACAAGCTGTCACCTGGAGCCAACCCGTTTGCTAGTTCGGGCAGTCAGAATGGTGAAAGCCTGTACCCGGACCTGTCAAATCCAGAAGACATGGGTACGAGTCATGCGGACGAGGCCCTCGCTATTACTGCGACTGAAGGTGGCGACGAGGACGAGATTTTCTAATACCTTTCTAACTCGCCTTCATAGATAGCGTCTCTCGGTGCTCAATCCTTTAACCCGCTACTTTACCTACCTTCCCTCTCTCAGTTCCAACACACAATTCTTGCTTTTCCAACCGGCGTTTACAGGCACAGGGAAATCATCCACTCGGTCGGCGTCAACGGCAACCCATGCAAAATCCACGACCCGTGAAACGAGTAAAAGATGCCCCGACCCCAAACTTTCCTCCTCCAAAACGACTTTTCTGTACCTTTAGACTCTGTTTTTCCTGCTTTATCTGACCTTTTTTCATCATTGCTGTTTAGGTACTCACTTGCACTGCACTTCACCTTTACAAATACACATCTTACACATTTTACTTTTCTACACTGGCATCTTTGCATCCCCTCCGCGGGCAATTTCCTTCCTCCCCTATTATACTTTGCATTCTGGATTTCCCGCTGGGCAGCTTCTTCACCCTCGTGGCATAGACATCCATGAAGGGGGGTCAGCTGCTCTTGCTTTGCTTTTTTCCTTTGCTCTTTACACTCCTGTACTTCTATGGCATGCAGAATAGGATGGTGTTTGCTGTGTATGGTTTGTGGTATTTGCTTCGATGGAGCTTCTACTTCCGAGTATGGAATGCGTATAGGGTGCTGGGTACGGGGGAGAAACTAGGGCTAATGGATGCATTGAATTGAATGATAAAAAGAAGACTTCCTGAACTTTTGCGATTCTGATGTTCAGGTATGATGTGTGATGGAAGTATTCTAATACTGTACTACTTATACATTCACCCCACCAACCCTCCTCTATCCACGTCCACAAAATCGAAGGGAAGAAGAGAGACATCTACAACAAGGTAAAAACACATATCTTGGAAGTCTTCTACACATACTATACAAATGCCAATAATATTCTAAACCTCGCTACCTCCCTCCCCATCTTTGATTCTCCATCTCCTCTAACCGCTTCTTCTCATACTCCTCTGCCCTCCTCTTGAACTCCTCTTTCCGCTTCGCCGCTTGACTAACCCCAGCCCTCCCCGTAACATCCGTCCACCAAGTACTCAAATCCGCCCTCTTCTGAGCAACAAAGCCTTTCTTCTCTCCGCTCGGCTCCTTCCCAGCGCTCGCGCCCTTCCCAGGAGCTTGATACTTGATTCCCGGGGCGCCCTTCGGTGAAGGACTTACTCGTTTCCTCAGCTTAGGCACGACAGGTGGCGCCTTTCTTACACCATTTACGTCGATGGTAGGGGTTTGTGTTCCGTTCATGACGTTCCTGGGTGGTAAAGGGGCGATTCGCAACCATTTGCGGATGGATTTGCTTTTGAAGAAGAGGGCTTGGAAGGCGCCGAGGCAGGAAGTTGTTACGAAGGAGAGTTGGAGCGCTGCGGGCATCCAGAGGGAGATGAAGGTGAGGACGCAGGGGAGGACGTAGAGGAAGATAGCTTGTTGGGAGGGCTTTAGAGCCATGGAGCCGGACTCGCCGCCGAACTGTGAGAGGATGCGGTTAGTTGATTGTTCGGTGCGTTTTGGGGAGATGGGGGGATCGCGCACCCTTCCGATGAGATGCATTATTCCGCCAGTTATGAACGGAAGCACCATGTATGGATCCGAAACCGTCAGATCTGTAAACCAGAGAAACCCGCCGTCTAGCATGCCCGGCACAGGCAGGGTCGCCATGCCTCTAAGCAACCTAAATGCTCCGAATCCTAAGAACATTTGAAGCATAGGTCCCGTGAAACCCTTGAGGAAGCCGATGCCCGCGTCCTTGTAGATCTGACTCTGTTCGTTTTTCAAGGCTAAAGCCTCGTCTTTGCGGCCCTCCATCCCAGCCTTCACCATCCTTTCTCGAAGCGAATTCGTCACGGGCATCAGTGCGGACATTTTTGCTGAGTTGTCTGCCTGTCGGATGTAGAAGTAGAAGATACTCATACGGATGAGGATCGTGGTTGTGATGATGGAGGCGCCCCATGGTAACTCGCTGTAGACGTGAACGTGCTCGAGTAGCCATTGAATGATGCTGGTTGGGCCCCAGCCGTAATCTAATCCGAGGGACTTCAGGTAGCCGAGTGTGTCTGGGGGGAGGGAGGTTAGGAGGGAGGGCAATTCGGTGGGCGTGAAGTTGTCGGGCTGGAGCTCCGGGGTTTGCGTCGTCACGTTTGAAGTGGCTGGGTAGGTGGCATTGGAATTGAAGCGGATGCTGGAGGCGGTGGAGAGGAGAGTTGGTGCGGCGAGCTTGGTGGTTCTCCAGCGGGTGGATTGAAGGGGGTTTATGGGCTTGTATTGCGATGTTGAGGTGGAGAGAGAGGCGCTTCGCTGTGGAAGGGAGGAGAACTATGGAATAATCCAAGTTAGCATATCTGGGTCAATTGATAGAAGCCATTGAGTCAAAGTGTTAGGTCCAATTCCGCAGTTGAACTACTTTGGATTGAGAGCACCCAAAGTCGATGACATGGGTCTGGGAAACGCGAGGCGTGGTTTACCTTCCGAAATCCATTAGAACGGGCAAATAATGAATGGCGAGAAAGCGAAGAAGAGAATAAGTTGGGCTTTAGCCCTCTACTTGGAATCATTGTTGTAGTTTAGAATTTTTGGATGGAGCTGGATGAAAGTTGTCAGGCGCCAAGACGAACTACGGCAGGCCATCCATAAAACTATTTGAGTCCAAACGCGCATGTATTGGGAAAAATGATCTTCGACAGCTAAATTAATTTGGTTTCTTTGGTTTCTGGTGCATTTCAGTGCAATGGAGTTGAATTTCATAGTATGCGAGCTCTTAGTGTTGTTCTATCTCCAAGGTTTTCTTCCACGTTAAATGGATGGCCAAACTCCATAGACGCCGGGCATTCACACGCACCGGATGCATATCCACGAACTGTAACATGGAGAATCCGTCTATATACATTTCCAATAAGTGCTTATATTTCCCGCCCTTTCCAATCGATCCTTGGCCTATATCCCATCACTCCAGACTGGTGTAAGCGTTCAATTCCTGACCACTTCTCCTTCTTCGCTCCACAGGGTCTGCTCGCATCTCGACGCCAGGTCCCACTCGCCTCGAATCGCCTCGATGTGTTGGGAAAACCTGAAGAGAATGAGTTAGATTGGGTTCGGAAATTACTACAAAGCAGATGCTCTCCGGGTAGATGGATGAAAGCTCAGTGGCGATTGATGCCAAAGTTCTCAGCATAGCATCAAGACACCGGTGGGTAGACCAATGAAATGGGAAATGAATTCCGTAGACGTACTTTCGTTCCAGACCAGCCTAGTCTGAATGCCATCTCGTTCGCAATAAGCTCTCCGAAACCAAGCATCAAGCCATTGACAAATGGAAGAAGTAAGTTGATCGCAGCACCGCGCAACAAGCCCCAGAATGTTGGGGGAGAGTATAGGATAAGAGGAGAGCTGGAAGATGAGGGCGGAGACGATGAGAGTTCGTGGTTCGCGTCATAATTCTCGCTGTCGGAAGGGATGGTGATGCCCGATTCGGAGAGGTTGTTTCGACCTTGCGGAGAGTTTCCTGCCATTCTGAAGGGTGCTGAGATAGATGGAGCAATATTGCTGCCCGTCGGAGGGCGTCAATGAATGGATCTGGGCTTCCCGAGGTTGCGTGCCTGAGGACGGTTTTAGTTGATTGAGGCTCTGCGCGAGGGTGATTCCGATGCCGCTAGGGAATCCTCAGTTCGATGAGCAAGGCAACCCGTCACGCCCAATCTTTATCTAAGATTAAACTGGAGTGATGGTAGATAATTCGTATGCTAGAGAGAGTAAATTTTGTGTAGGTGAATTGAACGAGGCTTCCAGAAGCTGTTATGGTGAAGGCAGCCCCCTTAGCCAATCACACGTGAGGGCAGGCATAAGCTTTGGACGTAGCAGGGCAGGCTGCCACTCCGCCGCGAGAGCTACTTTAACACCCCACCAATTCTACAACGCTCGACTCCCCGGATTTGCAAACCTTCTACAACTTATTCTCTAATTTCCCAAGGAAGCTGATCCAGCTATGAATAACGCACCCACTGGACCAGAACGTGATGCTCTGATTGCACAGTTTGCTGGCATCTCGGACCTAGCTCCAGCACAGGTAAGTCCTGGAGAAGAGACCTGCCTCTTTGCTGGAACTTAGCACTGACTTTTGCTTAGGCAGAAAGATATTTGGCCTCAAGCAACTGGGACATCGAAAGTGCGGCAACTCTGTACTTCGAAGAGATGGCGACGGGCGGAGCCCAGGACGAGCCCATACCTCCTTCGGAATCAACGTCTGCGGTCCCAGCACATCCAGGCGGTGGTCGCACTCTCGCAGGTGATATAGTGCCTGCTGCAACCGCCTCTTCATCTACGCAACCGGGTTCTTCTCGCCAACAAGCTCCACAGCGCGGTCTGCGGACGTTAAAGGATATACAAGGCCAAGCCGGACAAGGACACGCTCATGGGGACGACGGAGATCATGAGTCCGATGAAGACTACCAAGATGAAAACCAAGACTTCTTTGCTGGCGGCGAAAAGTCCGGGCTCGCAGTGCAGAACCCAAACGCTGGTAATCCGCGCGATCACATTAATAACATTTTGAAGCGGGCTAGACAGTAAGTTGAGGAGCTTTTTTGTTTATTCTAGAAGGAGTTGACACAGTCTAGAAACATTCCCCGCCCCGGTGGCGATGATGAGCAGCCTTCAAGCCGCTTTAGAGGAACAGGAATGACACTTGGTGGCGATGATGCTCCTAGTCGTGCTATTCCTGACCCCACTGCAACCGTCCCGCAGCCAACTCCCCGTGCCCATCGCGAGCTTCACCTTTGGCGAGATGGGTTTTCTGTCGATGATGGCGAGCTATACCGTTACGATGACCCCGCAAATGCGCGGACTTTGGAAATGATCAATACCGGTCACGCTCCACTACATATTCTGAATGTTGAGCCTGGTCAGGAGGTGGATGTTGAGGTTCATCCACACAAGGACGAGGATTACAAAAAACCAAAGAGGAAATATGTCCCCTTCTCGGGCTCTGGGCAACGTTTGGGAAGCCCAACACCAGCTGCAACCTCGGTGGCGCCACCTCCCGCGGCATCAGCAGCACCTGCCAGTAGCACAGCAGCTTCAAGCTCGGCTGCAACACCAAGTGTTAATGTGAACGATTCTGCACCCACGGTTACACTCCAGATCCGGTTAGGTGACGGCACTCGTCTTCAATCCCGTTTCAACACGACACACACGATAGGAGACGTATATTCCTTCGTCAATGCCTCCAACTCTGCTAGCCTCCAGCGACCATATGCTTTGATGACTACGTTTCCCAGTAAGGAGTTGACAGATAAGACAGCAACGTTGGGTGACATGGCCGAGTTCAAGCGTGGCGGAGTGGTGGTGCAAAAATGGCAGTAGGATGGCACCGAGGGATCTTGCATGTCACGACACATAGCATTCCACGCCTTGGCATTATGGATGGCGTTTGATAGAAGGATTAAGGATGGTGCCCCAATAGCAGCTCGAAGTAGTTAATCAGCCAAAAATGACATATCTGGTATGAGCAAAGTGGCCCGGAGAAGACGATCAAAGAAAGCGAACATGGTTCGGTAGTTAGACTGATAATGCTGTGCGACTGTGATACAAATCGATCCCGCCGTTGTGGAACGGAAACACAGAAGCAATTTGCAGGTGGCACTTGCAGCGCTTGTTTCGACCACATATTACCCGGCTGTCAGACGCAGTTCGATGGTTGGCAGAGCGTATGATGAGGATCGATGGGATTTTCGAATCTGACACAGACGGACAATTAATATGTGAATGCCATTGGTGACGTCTGCGGGGCTCGACGCCGCAAGGTGGCCCGGAGGCCGACACGAGCACGGCTTGGAGGCGGCAAAAGGATCGATCTGCGTTTGAACTCGGGCGAGAGAGCCCCAGCGGCTCCTTCCATGCGTCCAGGGCCCCCCCGAACATGTAAAACACTCCCCATGTGTCCAAATTAGCACAGGCTTGTTTCACACTTTCTTTGCCTACTTCGTCCTCACCTCTTGCATCTTGCCCTCTCTGACCTCTTTCATTCTCTCTTTTCCTTTTCGTCTTCGTTTCTTTGCCTTTCTCTGACGTCGCCTTTCCCATCGAGCGGTCGTTCAAGCCATGAGCCAGTAGCCAGTACTAGTGGCAGGCAAACTTGGCCAGATCGCTTCATCCCGCACCTCCGTTCGCGCCATCAGCCTCGAATACGAGCCGCTTGGCTTCGTGTTTCCATCATGTTGATTCGCTCTCCCCGCAGACTAGGGCTGCTGTCTCTCGTTACTTTGTTCGTGATTCTTGCCCTGCTCAGAGAACTTCCCTGGAGGGGTGGTGCTCTTTACGAGCAACTGCCGCTCTCTCACCCATCGGACTCCGATTCGACAGCGCCGGCCGTCGTCGAAGAGCACAAGTCAGGAAACAAACCACCAGCATGGACAATAGGAGGATATGGACGACCGACCAAGACCTCGGCCGCAGCGACGTCCCCTCAACCTTCTCCCACCAATTTGAGGGAGTATATGCAACAGATTTTGAATTGGAACCGACCGGTTGAAGGGGGTGGTCATTGGCCTCCATATAATGACTACATCAATAAAGATTACGATCCCAACAGATGGGAAGAATTTGAAATGTAAGTTTTCAGTAGGGCATCTCACACCTGACCGTGTTCCTGACATGCCTGTTCTGCAGGGACCACCGTGTATACGATAATGGTCATAATAAGCTCGAGAAATCTGTAATGTCCTCGCCGAAAGCCTACCGACCGTACCCCGATTACAACGGGAAGAAATGGCAGAAACAGTGGAAGGGAAAATATACTCCTTGCAATGGGGCCCGAGGAATACCCTTGGACACTAGCCAGGATGACCAAATTCAGGCCTACAAAGGCATACCGAAAGGCTTTCCACAAGTGTTTGTTGGTGGATACGATGTAATCGGACTGGACGGCGATATCTGCTTCGACAGCTATTCACGATATGGACCTTATGGGTTCGCTGACAACGTGGACACTGGAAATATAACTGATTGGACAGCACCAGAGTCTCGTCCGGAATGGAAGAATGTGAAGTGGGGAGCATTGCAAAATGAATGCCTGGAATTGAACAAGGATCGCTTTCGGCCAGATGCTCGTGGTCCTACCAAAATGAAAGGTGGCATTGACCTTGCGGATATGTCAAATTTCACGCAAGAGGAGAGCAGTGTGGAGAACAGAGCAGCTAGATCACCTAGAGCAGCCAGGGCAGCTAAATCTTCTGCAATCTATCACACTCGGACTGCTATCCTAATAAGAGCCTGGACAGGGTACAAATACGAAGAGAACGATATCACGGCTATCCGAGCGATGGTCACGGAACTCTCACTGCAGTCTGGCGGCGAATATTCAGTCTTCTTATACGTCCACGTCAAAGATAAAAACAAACCGATTTTCACAGATCCAGATGTGTACGAGGAGGTCCTTCGCGCAAACGTGCCTCAGGAACTGCGGGATATTGCCATTCTCTGGTCCGAGGCCATATTCCCTCCTTGGTACCCCGAGGTCGGAGATTGGCAAGTCTACTGGCATCAGTTCATGTGCCTGCAGTATTTCTCCCTTACACATCCCGAGTTCGATTTCGTCTGGAACTGGGAGACAGATGCACGATACACCGGGCAGCACTATCACTTCCTTGAAAAAGTGGCTGATTTTGCGGATAAGCAGCCTCGCAAGCTATTGTGGGAACGCAACAAGCGCTATTATCTCCCTGCTGTCCATGGCTCTTATTCTTCCTTCGTCGAAGAGACTCATGCTGAAGTCCTCAATGCGTCTGCCCATTCCTATATCCCTCCTCCAGTCTGGGGTCCCCGTCCTTGGGCCCGCGCGGAGCCACCCCAAAAACCTCTCGGTCCAAAACCACCCCATTCGTTCGACAAAGACAAATTTACCTGGGGCGTTGATGAACCCGCCGACTTCATTACACTCTTGCCCATGTGGGATCCTAGAAACACCTCCTGGTCCTACAAAGATAAAATCTGGAACTACCTCCCAGGAGTGCACCCAATTTTCAATGCATCTCAACCCGCCGATGATGCCTTTACACATCCTGACTTTATCCACCTTGACCGAAGAGTATACATCAATACCGTCTGTCGTTTCTCTAAGCGTATGCTCCAAGCTATGCACGAAGAGAACCTGGTTGGCCGCTCCATGCAGGCCGAAATGTGGCCATCCTCCGTTGCACTCCAACACGGTCTCAAAGCCGTTTATGCACCTCACCCTATCTTCTCCGATCGCCTTTGGCCCGATCACTATGCCGACAATATTTTCAATGCGCATTCGACCATCAACCCTGTCACTGGTGGGCTCCAGGATTTGGTCCCAGGCGCCTGGGGCGAGCAGGCCGATAGTCCATACAACCATGACCGGGAATACAACTTCCAAGGCTGGAGTTGGTATTATGCGTCCAAGTTCCCGAGAACGTTGTATAGGCGATGGCTGGGCTGGAAAGTCAAGATCCACGAATGGGCGAAAGACGAGATGATCGTAGGAGGCCAAGAAGAGGAAGGCAGGATGTGTATGCCCGGGATGCTGCTGCATCCCGTTAAACGGATGGCAAAGGACAAGCTTACTGCCTGAGCACTTTTTGCAAAATCAAGAGGTCGAACCTGCTGGCAGCCTGGCGTTGAGTTGGGATTCTTGGGAAGGAGTTCGTCGGCTGTTTTTATTCCGGCCAGTCAGGGAAACGACTCGGCATCGTGTCCTGTGCATGTATGTATATACGAGGACTACATATCATAGCGTTCAGTCTGCTGTGGGAGCGAACTTGAATGCCTCTTTCCTTTTTCGCATAAGCATACCCCTTGTTCTTTCTTTAGCGCTCGGGAAAAAGCATGGCTTTGCTTTTTATAGGAGTTATATAGAACATACATGTACATACATAGACTTGTGTTCTAGCTTTCAAATGCAACATTAGTGCCAACATATGGACTATTCAACGTTCACATCACCCTCACTGCCGCAGCGCTTATTGAACGGCTCGAATCATATGCAAGCATTCTCAGCCTTATCGAGCATGCACATCTCATCGGTCTGGGGCGGATGGACCGATTGTAGTAAAAATACCAAGCCAATCGTCTTGCTCTCCTCCGCCGAGCTTTTCTGCCCTCTTTACGAGATTGATAACGGGCGCGCGATTGCAAGATTGAGGCTGACAATTGGAGCACACGACCTCGATGCAGAGTGGGGTCCAGCCTGGAATTGAGTCTTTAAAAGTTTTCTTATGGGAGGCCAGCTTCCGAGCTCTGTTTGCGCCTAGGTCAACGGCGGAAGCGGCCTGCTACTGAAAATATGAGTACCGTTGAGGAACTTCGCGAGCAGCTGGAGACCCTCCGACGCTCTCACGACGCGCTTATTCGCAGCCTAGCAGCTAGCAGCCTCATCTAGTCTCTTTCCCCTCTCACTAGAAGCTCTCCTAAATCTCCCCCGCGGTTCAGTTTCGAATCGTCCGAAGCAATTAGAAACGCTGGTGCCATTCGACTCGTCGACGCTCTCCGACGATGGCGACGAAGAGGACGACTCTTACGGGTTTGGGGTCCAGGGTCGGCAAGGTGATGTAGTTCGCCATGAGTAGTATTTGATGCTAAAGTGTGATAGGGTTGATGAAGGGTGTTGGAGACTACTGAAAGAGAAGACCTGCCCAGCAGCGCATTTTAACTTCCACCAGGTGCGCGTTAAGTCAACAGTGTTGACTCAAAGGTAGACCTAGAGATCATGTTTAACTTATTAACTCTTTTTATCGTTAACGGTAATAATAGTGTACTAAAACTAAAGAAACTAAACTAATAAGAACTTAATGTAAAATTAAAGCAATACTATTATATTATTTAATAAAATTAACTATAAATAAGAGCTTCAATTATAATCACTGCTTACGTGTAGTTAAGCTTAATCAACCTCTTTTTTAGGATGGGGGGAGTGGCAGAGATGTTGTTCTAGATATCAAATAAGATAGTCTTGATATTCATGCTATAATATGCTATACGTATCTTCTACTTTCAAATGTTAAATGCGAGGGAACGGCTTTTAAATAAATGGTCCTGTAGAGCTCCTCCAGTACCATGCCTTTCAGATTGTTTAAGACCTTTTAGGACGCTTGATGGGAGTCCCTTTTGGAACAAGTGGCTTGGCGCCAAGACTTCAGCTCATCGTTACATCTCGTAAATCAACTTTGATAATTCATACTTCTCTCCATGGCCTGAGCAGTGGAAATCGCAATAGTGAAGTTTTTGACAAAGGGACTGGATAAGGCTCCGCCGGATGCCTGTGATGTGGCTGTAGCCAGGCAGTCTCAGCTTTCTGAGACTTGCATACGAGGCTGATTCCGCCGTACGTATTTGACCAGCTGCAACCGCAGTTTGATGGTTCAGCAGCAGCTAAAACTTCGGACTTCTCTCGCCATTATCAGAAGGCACAAGTCTCCTTTAGTCTTTCCATTAGGACGATGCCCAAAAGACGGAGAAAACCTTCAAGACCGGATGAGCACGACAGAAAATCCCGCGCAATACCGACAGAGTTGAATAAGGCGGAAGAGAACTGGGAACTCTGCCCGCGATGCCGATCGATAGATTTTAGACGCATTTTTGACATTGAAGCTGAAAGTTTGGGAGGAAATGCTTTGCCGGTTTTCACTTTCTCCCAATCTTCGCCGCCAATGATGGAGTCGACATGTCCAGCTTGCCGGACCTTCGATACCATGACATTCTCCCGGCTTGAAACGAGCAACACCGAAATTCAGGTTGATGTACAGCCCTCGAAGAAGACATGGCAACTGCGAGCAATCTATGACGGACAAGTCCGCGCGACATTTGACACACATGTATATTTCCACTACGCTGAAGTGGCGACCGCGGCAACAAAAATCATTGTCGGCATGTATTATGGCGGGAAGAGGATTATCTAAACCATCCCAGAAGGATTGAGTGCTTGAGTCGTGGATTGCTAATGCCATTTTCGGGAAGCTCGTTGAAAAATACCAATCTTGTCAGAATGCCCAATATTCCCAAGCTTTTGAGCAAGTTACATGAGAGAGTGGACTATCAGAGAGTGCGCAGATTAATAGATCGGTGCTCATCCGAGCACCCTTTCCTTTGTACCAGTCCGACTCACAGCTTCCCACTCTACGCACGAGTAATCAATTGCGCAGATAGAACCATTGTTCCATTGACAGAAGAGCTGGATTATATAGCTCTAAGCTATGTTTGGGGCGGCCAATCTCACTACGATATCAATGAATCGGGTGTGTTCGAGTTACCTAAGATCCTACCGCGGACAATCGAGGATGCAATTGAGGCTGTTGAAGGACTGGGTTTCCGATACCTTTGGATCGACCGGTACTGCATTCAGCAATGCCACGCCGAGGACAAAAAACATCAAATAGGACAGATGGCAAGCATCTATAACCGCGCTATTGCTACTGTATGTGCACTTGGGCCGGACCATAACGCTGGACTCCCTAGGGTCTCTTCTTCTCGAACAGGTCACTACGATTTCCGAGCCCAGGACATGGATATCGTGAGCTGGCCTCTGTCCGCATCTATTTTATGGCATACTCGGCATTCACAGTGGACGAGACGCGGATGGACATATCAAGAAGGCCTCTTATCGCACCGATGCATATTCTTCACCGACCACGGTGTTACAATGGTTTGTCGGACAGCAACCGCGACAGAAATTGGTGGTAGAGGAAGAGTAGATATACCAACAATGAGGTGCATTTCTCCGGATTTCTTCGGTCATGTCGTAAGATGGGACTACAACTCAGAAAAACACCCTCGATATCGATTCGAATCTCTAGTCCAACAATACCAATCGAGAAAATTCACTTTCGAGCAAGACATTTTAGACGCGTTCAAGGGCCTTCTTTCTGAAGCTGAGGCACAGTCTTATTTTGGAATTCCTTGTTTCCGACCAACGGATCTTAAGGAGTCTTGCATTGCTGGCTACCATGACCAGGTTGGCTTTGCTCATGGCTTGCTCTGGAATAATTTTTTAAACCCGGAAAGCTTTGCTCAACCCTCGGAGGACAATTTTCGCACATGCTTTCCGTCGTGGTCATGGATATCCCGAAGTTGTGCTCTTACGCAATTTCGTACTGGCAGTGGAGATGACGACTCATTCCTCGGTAGCCCCAATCATTCGAAAGAATTTGTTGCGGAAATTCAGGTTGAACTTCCAGAGAACAAGATATTGAATATACAAGATCATCTTGCGGAATACCACAATAGGAAGGTCGTACCAGAGCAAACGAAATTCCTTCATATTCGCTCACTTATTGCCAATTGGGAGGTCCGTAATGGTTCCGAACTCACAACTGGCCAAAGCATTGAAGTTTGCATTACTGGGTTGGCGGTCAATTCAGCTCCAATCCCTCTGGGCACGCGGAGCATGACTGGAGACCTCTACTTCGATCACCCAAATCAACGCCACCGGTATCGAACTGGACTGGCTATTCTCATAGCCTCGGCCACATTGCCATATGAACTGCAAACGGGATGGTTGGTGATACGACCAACGGAGTATAGAAGCTACCGGCGCGAAGGCATGATTAAATGTTCAGACACCTTTCATGACCTATCTGGAGTACCAGAAAACCTGATGACCACCATTCGGTTAGGATAGTCGAGGCTACCGGTTCGCAACTTGGACCACACATCATCACTCAATGGTCCTATCTCTTAGAAACACCCACGAACCGAATCCCCTATCACTTGAGCTAGCCCGCAATCCATTACCTTTGGCTCTGATTTACCTTGAATGTAAGTTGGAGGCAAGCTGCGGACGGGGCTCTTACGCATGTTCTTAACACAGCCACAACTTGACAGTTGTCAGCCTTGTGAGGCTTATATGCCTGGAATCTGGCCAATCCCGTTTAGACTAGACCCCTGTGCGGCGGACGAAAGCCCCGTACGTCCATAGAATAAGTACTCTTAGGTACCTTCGCCTCAAAAGTCGAAGCTATCCTAGTCCACTCCTGCATACATCTAGACTTGGATTCCTGCTTAAATTATGGCGGAAACCCTGGCTATTTCCAACAATGAGGAAGGAGCCTTAACATATTTTGGAGGAGTGAATTCGAAATCCGGACTTCGCCGGTGGCTGGAGCAATTCACCCCTGAACCTGGCCCTAACGAAATTGGAAGCGACTTTTGCCCTAGATGTCGTTCTATCAATTTCAAATATATTTTCACCATGGATTTCTCGAGATTCAGACTGACTAAGTACACGCTCAACCTCATCGACATACCTGTTTTCGTATTATCGGATATGTCTCCCGCTCTACTGACTTCATCAGGTCCTGCCTGCAAGATGTTTGCCACTGCAATATCTCTGGACCCTCTCGCAGGCGAATTTGACCTGGGGTATGAGTCAAAATACAAGGTATGGCACTTGCGAGCTTCGTGTACTAGTGCATTTCTGGAGCCGCACTCTAGAGGTCACTCGGTCGTCCTAAGTACAATTCTATCCGAGCTTGATCGCTTTAGGATGTGGCCCAAATGGAACCGAGGGTTGATTGTTCCAGCGTCAGACGTTTTCAAGCATTCCGACGGCCAATCACCCATTGGCGTGAGTCTCGGCGCAAAAGTAAACTACAAACGAGTACCGGAAATGCTGGACTGGTGTGAAATGGAGCACCCTGACTGCTCGCAATTTCACTGCAAGTTCCCGTCAACGCAGAAGTGATCGACTGCGAAGAGGGGAGTATCGTCCCTCTACAAGCTGACTTCTCATACATAGCCCTTAGCTATGTCTGGAGAAGGCTACCTGGTCCTCACTCCAAAACTGAGAATACCTCCAATTCCTCTCTACGAACGTCGGGATTACCTGCACGTCTGCCCTCTACGATCGAGGATGCAATCGTGGTGGTGAAAAAGCTGGGATTCCGGTACCTTTGGGTGGATCGCTACTGTATTCAACAACACCAATCTAACCATAAGAGCAACCAGAATGAGCAAATGGCAAACATATTTGGCTGTGTAACTGCTACGATCTGTGATCTCGGGCTTGACGATAATACTGGCTTAGATGGAGTTTCTAGGGGGCGAAAAGAACAATGCTCATTCACAACCCAAGGCATAAAGGTAGTCAAGTCAGAGCCAACTCGGTCTGTGACAGGAATAATACGCGAATCTAAATGGGCCAAGCGAGGATGGACATACCAAGAGGCTCTCCTATGCATGGTCTTCACAGACGAGGGATGCTTCCTTATTTGTCGAGAAGGTAGTGGAGGCGAATCCATATCAAGATTCTTTCCCAAGCCCCTCACAACGTCTCCATCTCTCCAGATCTTTTCGGATATTATTATGGCGATGATTTCGTCTAATACGTCAATCAATATCAAAGCAGGGAGTTTACGTACGATGAGGATGTTTGCGCAAACCGGATGAATCTCTCACGATAGGATTCTATAATGGATTCCTCTGGCATTTTGAAGACTCTGCAGCTGGTGCTGTCCCGTTTGGATTCGACAGCCTTCGCGAGGGCTTTCCGTCGTGGTCCTGGGTATCTCGAAACCGGGCATGGATAGCTTTCCCAAGTAACGACGACCCACTAGAACAATTTGAGCGTTTACCATCGCAGTCTGCGGAAAGTATGGCAGAATTGCAAGACGGTAGCACAACGACCATCGACAAGCTTTCTTCAATGTATCTAACAACGAAGGTCGTGCCAGAGGGAACACGTTACCTCCACATACGCTCCATTCTTGTCGAATGGAAGGCAATAGATCCAGATAAAGTTCATACTGGACCTGCAACAGTTATGGACATAAGCATTACTCCGCGCAAAAACAAATGTTTATCATTAAGGCTGCAAAACACTACAGTAGCAGCGTCTGTAGGTTTTGATTCACCAAGAAGCCATGCAGAATGTGCAGAAGGTTTAGCCGTACTGATGAGCTTGACGAATTACCGTAGTGGAGTCCCAATCGTTCATCACATGGCATCATTCTTGGCAACTCGGGAAATGGAAGATGGGACTTATCGCCGCAAGGGAATAATTGACCTCCTTTGGGAATACACTGATATTCTAGATGACATAAAGAGCAATATATCAAATTAGAATAGGAGAACCTCTCTCTTCGAACCCAAGCCAACAAAGCTAATCTCCAATGCTTCCATTCTACGAACACCACATCGCGTTTTTTGGCTCCTCCAGCACCCTTCCCCATCACCAACCAGTAAGTTTCTCCAGAACGTCCGCGATCATTTGATCCATTCTACCATCTCGTGCTCCAGGCGCGATCGACTCCTCCAACTCTCTCAAGCGCCCACTCTTCTCTTTAGTTGTGCGAAGCCAACTTTCGCAAATCGACGCCTCCTTAACGACCAAGTCTAGCCATACGAACATATTCTGGCCATTGTATTTCGCTTTTCCTTGACGTTTCCTTTGCATCAGGAGGCTTTGGAGCCTGATGAGAGTGGCTTCTAACTCGTTGAAGCAGTCGCATACCTCATTTGCGGTCTCGGATACTGGAGATGGTGTCAATAACTGGGATGGATTAGTAGGTGGAGAGTTCTTACGTACTTAGAGTTGTGGTTTCGGGATGGTGGCTCGCACTCATGATTCCTAGGATTTTAAATGCGGGTTGGGGAATATAGTGGGGGATTGATTCCTGCTTTATACATTCTTTTGTTTGCCACTTTCCACCAGATCGTTATAAAGAGCTACGCGATTGACTTCCAGCATGGTCCAACGGTTGTTGGTCTTCGGGGGTAGTCCACATGTCCTTTGTGACTCGATGAAAAGTCCGATGACTACGGGAGGGTAGGAAACTGTTCCATACAAGCAAGCATCACTTCAAGTCTATCTATCACTTGAGGCCTCGCTAACCTACTATTCAACCACAAGCATGTATTAAACAAACGATATTCTATCATTTACCGCTTCACGATTCTACCTGATCTTCCATAAGTCACCTTCTGTGAAACTCACATGCGCCAATGTCATTGTTTGTGGGTCACTGGCTCTCTGACACAGTGCCGATTGTTTCGCGTCAGCTGATCAACACCAACTCCCTTGCTTCTGGCTAACATTCACGAACCAGAAAACCTTGGACAAAACCAGCATATAAACCCCATGGGATCGACCTTCTCATCTTTCACAGCACGAATAGTACCACATTCTACATTTCATCCATCAACATGGCCTCAGCCGATTTCACAAAAGCGGCCCAAGCCCTCAAAAGCAGCATTGATAAGCTCCAGGATCGACTTGAAAAACTTCCTTACTTGCTGTATGCTCAACCTAGATGGTGGTCTCTTCAGCTTTCTAATGCCCAAAACTGGAATGAAATGATAATCTTGCGCACCGTCCTTAAGGAATGGGTACCAGAGTCCATGGGGGAAATTGAGGCCACGGTGACGAGACTGAGGGATACGAATAAGAGGATGGAAGATCTCTTCACTATTGTTAGCGAGACGTCAGATAATGCGCCACGGGTAGCTGAGTTTAGAGCGGGTATGCAAATATTGGGCCAGGTGAAACAGTTCAATGGACCTGATCAGGCTG